>PVIJ01002157.1:52110-170035 GCA_004024925.1 Scalopus aquaticus | reverse complement strand
GGGCCTCCCCGGTGGCGCAGCGGTTGAGCGCTGCGCTGTGGAGCTGTCGGCAGCGGCGACGCGAGTTCGACGCCCGGCCGGGGAGAATCCCACATGGCGTGGCAGACCTCTCCTGCCTCGCCCGCTGCTCCCCTCAGCAGTGTATTTCTGATCTGCCTGTTCTGCTCCCCACTCTGTCTCTGGTGAGCCCTCTCGCCGTCCCACGCCTCTGGCTTGTACCCCAGCTTGTATGTATAAATAAAAAAAAAAATAATAAAATTTAAAAAAAAAAGAAAAGAAAAACAAGCATGATGAGGGGCAGAGTGTCAAGCCACCTGCCCCAGGTGTGCTTGGGCACAGCGGCCACCCACAGAAGGGCACGTGTTGTCCTGCCCTGATGTCCCTGCAGCGGGTGATGAGGTGATCTGAGAAGCCCACAGTTTCCCCTGGCACCTGTCTTTCTATTCTCGCCCCTGCTGACCCCTGCCCAGACCGGATGGTCACAGGGCCACCCGCCCCCCTGCTCGGCCTGGAAACATTTCCCGGGGCCCCAGCACTGCTTTATGGGGCTCTAAGTCCTCTTCCCGGAATGGAGGGGTCTCAGCCACAGCTTGGGCTACTGAGGAGCCAAGGCATAGGCCCAGGAGCTGACTGTACCCCCTCGCCCCACCGTCTCCCTGGGCCCTTGTACCTGGGCACCGATTTCTTGTCGCAGGACAGGGTGGAAAGACAGGAGAGGAGATGGGACACGGGGACAGCCCAGGGAGGGGGCCCGGAGGTCCAGAGAAGGTAACGATGCCTGATTCAGCTCATGGGAGGTATCCGGCCTCAGGGGAACAAGACAGGACGGATGAGGTTCCATGCCACAGGGAGAGGCTGGCAGGGGGGTACTGGGGTCCAGAGCTCCTGGCCAAGGGGGGAGGAAAAAACTGGGGAGAGGGAAGGGACTTTTTTTTTTAAGATGTATTTATTTATGCATACAATGCTGGGGTGCAGGCCAGAGGTGTGGGGTGGTGAGAGGACTCACCAGAGACACAGCGGGGAGCAGAACAGGCAGATCCACTGAAATACACGGCTGAGGGGAGCAGCGGGCGAGGCAGGAGGGGTCTGCTGTGCCATGTGGGAAGCTCCCTGGCCGGGGATCGAACTCGTGCTACAGTGGCTGCGGACAGCTTCACAGCACTGGCTTAACCCTTTGACTCCCTCCCGCTCCGGGTGGCGCCCTGTCTGCCCAGCAGGACCGTGAAGACAGCGTGTCAGGGGGGTTGTTTTGATCTCCACTCATTCTCCACGCGGGTCCCCAGACCCAGATTTGCTGCAGGGCATATGGCCAGTCCCCAATGACTTGGCAGGTGGCTTCAGTTTCTTTTTACGAAGAAATGAAAGTAACACCATCTTCTGGGAGGGGGGGCACAGAAACATGGTTCTGACCATGCCAGAGTGGTGTGGAGTATTGAGAACATCAAAGGAAAAAGGAAATATCTTAGAGAGGGCATCGAGAATACTGATCTCAAGCGAGGCGCTTGTTTTCAATTTGTAACTCCTACACACCTGCAGATGGAGAGCATGAAATACATCATCACCCACAGAAAGTGTCGCCTCAACATTCAGAGTGGGAGCCACAAAGGTTTGTTCTAAGGGGCCAGTTAGGTTCTATAAGTCACACAGTTCTCTCACAACCACTCAATCTACCGCTACAGCAGGAAAACATCCCTGAACTATACACCAATGCATTGAGGTGATGTAACAAATAACACTTGAAAATCAAATGGTGGCCAGATTTTGACCATGGACTCTAGTTTTCTGATTCCTGCCTTAGAACAGGCCTAGCAATGACACTATTTAGTGAGACTCCATCATGGGGCAGAGACTCCACGACTTTTATCTTCTTCAAAAAGAGGCACTTGCCGTGTGCCTGCCACCAGCCAGGAACCATTCTGGGCACAGCGGCCTCAGGGCAGAAAAAGACAAAACCTTGCTCTCTCTGAGCTTATAAAGTAAGGAACCTTGTCTATGCTCTTTCCCAGGAGAAATCTGCAACCCCTCTTTGCAAGAAAAAAGGTAGGGGAAGAAGAGTCCCACAGGTTGTGAGGGACAGAGTCAGAATTCCAGAATAGACCCCGAATCTCAGCTCTTCCCGTAGCTCCATGCCATCCCGCAAACCAGGACCGAGCCCATCGCTTCCGGGCAGAGCCACAGGCACCAGCAGGCTTCTGGCTTCCAGGCATTAGCCCGAGTTTCAACAAGACTATGACGTGACACGGGAGCCACCAGCCTCGAGACTTCAGAGAAGCAGTCGTGTCTGGGAGTCCATGCAGGTCACCCTAACTATGGCTGGGACCCTGACCTCCCGGAACACAGGGTCCCCACCCAGGCTCCCCCACAACACCCACAGATGCGTCCTGGAGGAGACAGAGCCGACCACACAGCCATGCTCTCTGAGGCTTCTGTGCGCGAGGCCCCAGCGAGGCTCGGCCTGCAGCCTCCGTTTATGGTTTTATGGGGCTCGGACCTCAAAATTAAATTGCTCTTGGTGGAAGAGGATGAAGACAGGAAGGGGAGAGGGGAGGGAAAATGGGCTTTTCTAGCATTTCCACTTGGCACTGGGAGCTGAGCGGCATTGTAGCCACACGATGGAGAGGCCCACACCACAGCTCCGGCTTCGCAGACCAGGGGGCAGCAACGTGCTTTTTGGTAAGGAGCTGGGGGGTAAGTACATTCATCTGGGGGGCCGAGAGAGAGAGCTCTGTGCAGGCCTCTCTGGTAAAGACAAGAGGAGGACCAAGGCCGTGGTTACGTGCGGGGAGACGCATACTTGCTCAGCGGCGCTGGAGTCCGAGTTTCATGATAAAATACTACCCTTTTGATTTTTTATTTAAAAAACAGAAAAATGTTTACCTTTCCATTTAACTTAGCAACTAGACTTTGGGGGATGATCATGTTAGACAGATGTCAAAATGTAAAGCAGTAACCCTAAAATGGAGGGGGGAAACAAAATAAGAGAACAAACAAATCAAACAGAAACAAACTTATGGGTTATGAAAACAAAATGGTGGTTACCGGAAGGGGAAGAAGAGAGGACGACAGCGGCTAATTCGGATAAAGGGGCCCGTTGGTTGGTCGGGGGCGGAAACCTGACTTCTGATGGGAAACAGAGAGAGGCTGAGTTACAGTGCTGTCCACCCGAAACCACGATGTTATGACCCAGCGTTGCCTCATTAGAAATGCCTTTAAAAAGTAAAACTTAGGGCCTTCCTGGAGGTGCAACAGGTTAAGTCGCAGCACTATGAAGCTGTCCACGGCCACTGCAGCACAAGTTCGATCCCCGGCCAGGGAGATTCCCACATGGTGCAGCAGACCTCTCCTGTCTCCCCTCTGCTCCCCTCAGCAGTGTATTTCAGTCAGTCTGCCTGTTCTGCTCCCCACTGTGTCTCTGTTGAATCCTCTCACCACCCCCGTTCCTCTGGCTTACACCCCAGTTCTTGTATGCATAAATAAATAAATCTTAAAAAAGAAGTAAAACTTAATGTAAAAAAGTTTAAAATCGAATACCCCTTCCTAGTGTGCGGGCAGGATAAAATCTTCCGTGGCTCATGTCCTCCGGCCAAGCTCCCAGACCCCTGTCCTGGATGACGTCTGCACGCAGGACAGGTCATCACAAGGCCGAAGTGGCCATCTAGGAGCTGGGCCCAGGCCTGGCCTCACAAGCTGAGGGCGGAGATTCCTCGGCACAGTGTGGATGGCAGCCGAAGCCACAGTACCATTATTAGTACTTTTAACGATGTGTCCAGTTTCGTGGTGATGTGTGCTATGCTTGTGCAGCTGAACAAATACATAAAGAATAGTTAATTACGTGGAAATTCTCACAAGTCAAACAAAAGTGATAAAGAGGACATTTACAATAATTATAATAATGAGGGTTCTATCGTTGTTGCTTTTTTAATGGAAGAGACATTGCATGAACACATGAATTTCAGGTGAGCATCGTTGAGAGCCAGCATGTGTAGGACATTACACATGCAGCCCTACACGGCCGATTCTATGCTCCGCCTTTCCGTTGTGCCCTTTGCTATGATGTACTGCACCCCCAAAGCCTATCCGTTTTTGACAATTGCAAGTCAAACAGGGACGGCTTGCATTCATTCAATCAATCATTGATCCACATGCAGGAGCCTGGGTTGGGAGATGCTGGGGCTAGAACATCCCTGAAACCTTCCAACAACGGCTAAGACCCCTGGTGGTTTTCAGTGGTTATCCCCACGTCACAGACGAGAGAACCGAGGCCCAGGGGAAGTCCGTGCTCTTTCCCTTTTCTGAGCTGCTGAGGCGTGGTGGGTGAGGTCTCTTCTTGAAGGAATGTAGCAACCAACAAGGAAAATACACAATGAGAAGGTTAAAAGAGAGAGGTGAAGTTGAAAAATAACTACAGTTGTCTCTGAAACAACACAGGTTTAACTGCCCGGGTCACTTCCATGCAGATTTTCTAGCAAGCAGACGGTCTAGACTGTTGACAATGCATAATGCAGCACTGCAGCGGAAAGGCGCCTTCTCTTCTCCATCATTTTCTTAACAACATTTCCTTCCCTCTAGCTTCTTGACTGTAAGACTGCACTTCCAAATACATATAATACACAAAATATGTGTTGAAAACTGTTAATGTTGTTGGTAAGGCTTCAGGTTACATTGGGGGACACAACATAGGGATTTTCTGCTGCAACAGGGCACCCACAGCCCCCCAGCTATTCAGGGGTCCGCCGAGCATCATTCCAGATGGCCCGGTGGGAAAAGGTCCATGGGGGACATTAGGCTGGGAGGAGGATGCAGCATTTCACCAGCAGAGATGGTCCACGTGGGCATCGAGAAGCAGAAGGAAGGAGAGGAGGCTGGAGGGTGGGAGGCGCAAGGGGTTTACTGGTTGTGCAAAAGGTGCCAGGGACCAGGCCTCCCTAGTGGTGCAAGGAGTTAAGTCTCAACACTATATGAAGCTAATGACAGCCACTGCAGCGTAAGTTCGATCCCCAGCCAGGGAGCTGACCCACATGGCGCAGCAGACCTCTCCTGCCTCCCTGCTGCTCCCCTCAGCAGTGTATTTCAGTAGATCTGCCTGTTCTGCTCCCCACTCTGTCTCTGGTGAATCCTCTCACACACATCCCCCCACCTCTGGCCTACACCCCAGCTCTTGTATGCATAGATAAATAAATCTTTAAATTAAAAAAAAAGGGAGCCAGGGACCTCAGGGAGCTGGGCTGGGCTGTCCAGAGGAAGGCTGAGGCACCGCCTTGGGAAGGGGTGAGGTTCGGGACTTGGACTCCTGGGCCCATCTACTCTGATGTGACAACGAAGCGAAAGCCAGTTCCTCTGTCAGGGACGCGAGTCCGGGGAGTCTCAGAAGGCGCTGGAAGGGGTGATAGAAACGGGGGTAGAGAAAGAAAACTGACGCAGCGGGGGCTGACTGCCAGCTAGAATCTGAAACCTGAGAGTTGGCAGCACCCCACCAGGAGGCTGGGGTTTGGGGGTCAGGTGCTAAGTCCAGTTACTGTGGAGTGGAGAGGAGAGTTCAGCTGGCTCTTCCTTTCCCTTCTTCTTAGATTATTCAGATAAACAATTTATCAGATAAACAATTCTGCGCTCACTGTAGTATTGTTACATATAAAATCGTCCATTTTGTCCTCATAATGTAGAAAACAGAAAAACACTGTATGCTGAAGGCTCTGAAGTCTCCACCGTCAGTTAGGACTCACTACGTGCTCTATGAGACAGTATTTTTTCCTCCAAATGTTGGGGCTTGGGGGTTTTGTCCTTCTCACCCCCTCCTATACCCAACCTGCACCACCTCACCTGGGGAGCTATGAGCAGCCCCACTTGAGCATGGGTAAACTGAGGCCCAGAGGCCGCTAAGCCTGATGAGGGTACACCCGAGCTAACAAGGCCAGCTGACAGGTGCCTAAGATGGGCCAGCACAGGGCGAAACCCTCCATGGCAGGTCTGCGTGACCGCAGAGTCCTCACACCTGCTGGGAGAGTATGTTTCGCATATATGGGACACTGTCTGCTGGGCAGCAAGGGGCCTGACGCACAGAGCAGTGGACGCGCCAGGCGCTCGGCAGAACCACGCCCGCGATGTGTGAGCCCAGGCTGGTCCTTGCTCATGTCCGCTGCCTCAGTGCACCCCTCAGGCTCAGAGAAGCCCCGCTGGGGCTCAGTTACAGGAAAGAGAAAGAGATGGCAGGAATACCCTGGGTCTCCTTCATCCCCCCAGATGACATAACGGAGGATGTGCAGGGAGGGTGTGGGTGGAGGTGTGAGGCGTGTTTGGGGACCGGGAGATGTTCTGCATAAAGGTCAGGCTTCTCCAGAGTGAGAAATCAGGCTGCGGGGTAGCGGTCGGGGTAGGGCCGTGCAGGCTGAGCAGGCCACAGGGCAGGCTGAACTTGGCCTGGCCTGCAGGATTGTATAATAACCCCAGGGCTGCCGGGTCACTCCCGAGCACCAGTGCAACCTTCGTGCCAGAAAAACAAGCCTGTGGACGCCTGCCAGCAGGGACAGGCAGAGGAGTGAAACAGGAGGCGCCCCCCAGCCCCCGACACCACAGACCCCGCCTGCTGCGCTGCTGGGCTAAGCATCATCCCAGACGTAGCGTGGAGGGAGCACTCACACCTGAGCAAGATCTCAGCGGTGCAGCAGATGGCCCTTGCGGAAGGGCACAAAGTCACCCTGCTACAGAAGAGGAGCCCGAGGCTCAGGAGTTACCGCTGGTCACTGCGCCATTTTGTCTATGGGGGGCGCTGGGATTTGACCCCAGGCAGCATGACTCCGGGAGCTGCCCCCAGGGCCTCCAGGCTAAAAGGAGGTAGCTGGGCACATGGCAGTGGAACGACCATCCCATCTTGGCTCCAGCACGTCTAGGTGGAGCTGGCTGACCCGGCTTAGCCACGCTCGGTGTCTATGGTCTCCCGGGTAGAACGGGGCTCCCAGAGCCTTAGCGTGGTCACAGGGGGGAGGGCCGGGATAAGCAAAGCGGTTGCCAATCGTTCTTCCATAATTAATGTCTGGCCTCGGGCCCAAGGCCTCTGCCACAGCACGGATCCTCCCGGAACCTCAGGCTTCAGTTCCCATGAAGACTCAGCCCACCCTCCCAGGCTGCACTCTGCTTACTGAGCTCCAAGCTGGGCTTGCCAAGCCAAACAGAGACTCCACCAGACACGCTTCTCTGTCGCCCAGCCAGTAGGCCTGCACGCCGCATCAAGGTTGGCCTGTGCCGCTCCTCCCACCGCCCCTGCTCCCCCCGCACTGCCAGTTCATTTGAGTCCGCCAGGGAACAAGGGGAGTTTAAAAGGTGTGAAGTTCAACCAAGTCCGTGTGGCTATTTCCTAGAACTCTGGCCACACAGGCTGGTGTGAAAAGAAACAGAAACCGTGAGCTCCCCAAGGGCGGGCAAAGACGGTCTCCGTGCAGTTGCCCAAACCTTCAGAAGCCCAGCACCAAGCGGGCCCTCCGAAGAGACCAACTGCACAGGTGCCAAGGGCCAGTCTCAGCTCTGCAGACTTTGTCCTTGACCGCAAGCCGCCCCTCTACTCCACGGAGGGCCAGGCCCCTCCCGCGGAGGAGGAGGGAGGCCCACGCAGGAATCCTGAGTATTTTACTATATGCATTTTACAGCCTCATTCTGAAAACTCCAGAGCTGCCCCTAGGAGCTCACAGGTTCTCTGCCCTTCAGGAAGCGATTTCCCAAAGGTTTCCTGTAATAGGCTTATAGGCTGGACCATGTCGCCTCTCCACCTTTCAGCTTCCCTGGGAAAATGCTCCTGGTATAGGTATCTGCAGAGGTGCGTAACAGAGAGAGGGAGAGAGAAACAAAGCAAGAAGGACTTTATAAACCACCTTTCCCATGGTGACCCCTCCCTTTTGGGGCATAATTCAATTATCCGCACTCCCTCGAGGCCACGGATTCTGGGAGGGCAGGGCAAAGTTGGACTCTTACATCCCAGCACCTCCAACAGGTATGGCTGAGCGAGTCTCTGTTAAGTGCTGAATGTAAGAAGAGGAGAGTTTGGGGGAGAGAGATGTACCCCAGACCTCTTTTCTGTCCATTCCAAGGGTTAAGTGCCCTGTGGCCCTCTTGGGGGGCAAATCCCAAGACAAGTTCTCCCAGCCTCAGAGGTGTGTTGAGCCCAGGCCTCTTCTTCTTATTTGGCCCCTGGGCAGCGGGAGCGGGCACAGCATCTGCCTGCCCACACGGACTTTGCCTTTTCCCCTCCTCCACACGAGCTAGCGTGAAGACTTCCACAGCAGGCAGAGGACTGGGCTGGTCCCCAACCGAGATCTGTGGGATCCAAGACCCCAAATCTGTAAAGTACACACATGCAACCTTCCTCAATCACACCATATGTTTCAGTGTGTTTCAAAGGATTGAGATCACACAGGACTACGGAAATAAATTACTAGTTAGCAAGAGCAGATAAGCAGAAATTCCCCAAACACTTGGAAGTGAATTCTCAGCGTTGGACAGAGTAGGCCCTCGATTAACTTGAGCTCCTTCTTCCAAACCCTGGCCCCAGGTCTTTCTCCACCAGTTGCCATCCACTACTGCAGTTCAAAGTCAAGGTCAACCAAAGAATATGAAACCAGCAACACAAAAAACCACACGCCCTATAATGTTTATTGCAGCACTGTTTATAGTAGCCAGAGCATTCAAGCAGCCTCAGAGCCCAGAGGTAGAGGATTAAATCCAGAAGGCGTGCTCTGTCCACACCATGAAACACTATTCGGTCATAACAGAAAATGAAATGCTGTCACTTACAGGGAAAGGGAAGGTATTTGAGGGAGTGGCGCGTGGTAAAGCAAGTCAGAATGACAAAGACAAATGCTGGCCCCTTACATAGTGGATTATCCCACAAAGTGAAACACATAAAAAAGTAGCAGACACTAATGAACGAGGTAAGGCTTCTGAGGTTAAGCAGGAGGGGGAGGGAGGAAGGATGATGGGACATAAAGGAGGAAGGTGGAAGAAAAAGACGAAGTCGAGGGTGAGTGCTGGCCAAGGTCGTGCGCAGCCGCGGTTCCGAGCACATCACTCGCGGGACAATGAATTAACCTCTGAGCCCTTCAGCTGTCACCAGATCTACATCAACACAGGAAGATCTCTGCCATGCTGGTAAAATGGGGTCCTGCCCCGCCTACTCCAGAGTCTTATTGGGGGTGAGCGCAACTTGGTGACAGATCTTGCTCTATGGACTCAGAATGTTCTCTAGCAAGTAGAACTCAATTTGTTTTGTTCAGAGCGTTTAACATCTCATGAGAGAAAAACAGAGGTAGCACCCCAGAAATGCCTGCCAGTGAGAGAGTTCCCCTGAGGTCAGCAATACAGTTGACCAGAAAGGACTCAACAGGCCACGTCACGAAAGAAGTGGGTTCTGTGCCTTAGCCTCCTTTGCGTTGGGGAACAAAGTGGGACCTGAATTCTGTAGAAAGATTTGCTTGAGTTACTCCAAGCCAATAACTTGGTTCGTCACACAGACAATCCCCAATGTTTGGTTTTTCAGCTTTATGATGGAGTGAAAGCAATATGCATTCCAGAGAAATCTTACTTTGAATTTTGGATTCTGATCTTTTCCAGGGCACCACGTGGAGCTCCACACCCTCCCCTCACCAGCACCCCACCAACTCCCCATTGGCCATGCCATCGGGGGGTCAGCAAGCACACGGTACAGACGTCTTTTGATTTTAGTAGTCAATAAATTACATGAGAGTCAACACTTATGAAACAGGCTTTGCAGAAGGTGAGTTCACCCAACTGTGGTCTAATGGACGTGTTCTCAGCACTCTGATGGAGGGTAAGGTTAGGTGAGCTGCAATGTTCCCAGAGGGCTAGCGGACTAAATGCATCTTCAACAAGCAATGATTGTAGTTTATGGTAGGTTTATCTGGACTTAACCCTGTGGTAAGAAGAGGAAGATCTTTATAAACAGGCAGTTGAGGTGCTGATCATCCACTACCCTTAAGAGCCCCAACATGAAGGAAACTTATTGGCAGTAATGTGCAGAAAAAAATCTGGTTGCGGCATCATTTCCTACAAGTGAGGATAAAGATCAGCTAGAGGAGAATGAGTGGGAAATTGAGGTCCTCACTAAAGCACACCTGAGAGGTGGGGAGTGACAGAAGTGCCTCTGAACCCAGTCCCCAGAGGTTCCCACGGGGAGGGGAATTTACAAGATAAGATTAAAACACTCTTTCTCACCATCTAGCTGCATGGTTATGGGCAAATGGCTTCACCTCAGTTTTCTCATCTGTAAATGTGGGTGATGGAAAGGAAGGGAGGAAGGGAGGGAGGGAGGGAAGGAGGGTGGCAAGAACCTGGTTTGGAGTGTGGGTGTGAGGACCAAGTGACTCGATCCCTGGAGACTTCGCAAGCATCCCTCACATAGTAACGGGCACCAGCCAGCCTTGCCGTGCGGTCTAAGTAGACACACCTGACATTGCTGACGATCGTGGAAAGCAGACGCTGAGGTTAACCCCAAGTAGATGCTGCGGGCAACTTTTTCACAGTGGAATGCTGTACCCATGCAGCACATCATTGCCAATAACAGTTTTCTCCACCTTCTCACTCTTCCAGGTAGTGGATTTTATGTATAAGAAAAAGAAGCCCAGGAAAGCGAAGGAGCTTGCCCAAATGCACAAGCTTACCTTGTAAGGTGCCGTTCACCTTTAACCCTAAAGCCTCAAGAAACTTCCAGCCTAACAGATGTGACGAGCGGGAGCCACCAGCCACAGCCAGGAGGGCCAGTCAGCCTGGGAAGAAGCACTGAGAGCCGAGAGCAACCAGGAAGCCCCTGCAGGAGTGAGGTGCTAAGATGCCCCACTGACCTGGGTCCTGGAGATTTTTGGTTGTTACCAAGAGGAGGCAGGGGGGTACAAAAAGGAGTTCCCTGCTTAGGTAAGGCTGGAAGGAGCGGAGTGGAGAGTTCTGAGTGGGCTGGAGTCTCAGAGGGACTCGCTTCCACGTTCTTTGCAGGCATCTGTTCTGCACAGCATGGGGAAGAGCCCAGACCTTGTGGATGAAGGACTAATCTGACATAATCAAGCTGTGTGACTTGGAGCAAGGCACTTAACCCCTCTGGTCCTGAAGGGGCCTCACCTTTCAAATGAGGACCAACAGACTATCACTGGGCAGCTACACTGAGCTGACTGCACGGGCCACTCCATGTAAAGATGGAGTCTCAACCCCACTCGTTTCTGATGCTTCTAGATGTTTCTGCTCCATTAAATACGGCCTGGGTCACTGCGAACATCCCATCTGCCCACTGTCCAGATCCTTCCTGTTACTGGCTAACACCACTCTAGGAACTACTGGTTGAAATCTGAAAAAAGGGAAATGCTCAAGAACCAGAGAGAAAAGGGACCTGGTCCATGACTGTCACTCAGGATGATCATCCACTAAAAGAAGCTTGTCAGCTCTCGGCCAGAATTAGGGATCTGACTTCATGCCTCTTGCAAAATACATTTCTATTGAATACCCATGATGCGGTGTCATCTGAATTTGAGCCATCTGACAGCTGCCTCAGGAAGGTGCTTTCTGCCTGGACCACAAGGTTTCTTCTACTGCTCTTGTGTTTTATCATGTCAAATGAGGCAAGAGATGACAGACTTTCTTTTTTCAATCCAGTTTTATTGACGTGCCACTCACACAGCTATATACTTTGGGGTGTAGACCTTCACACCTCAACATTATGTGCACATGCTCTACTTCCCCCTCACCAGAGCCCCATGCCAAGACCCTCACACCAAAATCCCTCCATCCCCCAGGCCCTCTAGTAATCCCCCAACCACAGCCTATGTTGTGATTTGACAGCTTGTTTTCTTTGGCTATTTATAGGACACAAATGAGAAGATTAAGAAAACACTAGTACAAAAGGCTTATTCACTCCTATGTTCACAGCAGCATTACTCACAATCACAAGTCATGGAATCGACCAAAATGCACGTGGATGGAACACTGGAGAGAAATCTGCTGTTATGCACACTCAATGAAACAGTACTCACCTACTTTAAAAGATGAAAAGGTGCCTTTTGTGACAATCTGGATGGGTCTTGAGGTGATGATGCCCAGCGAAATAAGTCAGAGACTTTCCTACAAAGACCCCTTTGCTTTATGCTCTCCTCTCATTCCTCACATACTCAAATTTTAGGGATCTTGTCCTGGGTCTGCACCTCACGAGGTGTTTATATTAATCACTTTTTAAATCAGAGATCCTAAGATGCACATCTCTTCAAATGTCAATATCTCCAAAGCAGGTGTGTATCCTCCAACCAGAAGCATTCCGTGGGTTAGTTGGAAGCATCGCTTCCTTCTGAGTGGTACATATATGAATGGTTTATGATGGACGCCATCTTAGATCTGAGGAAATACGGTATGTATTGGGAGCCTTGCTAGGTTTGACACAAAACTTGCCTTTGCTCTAAATAACAACCACGTAAACATAGATCATCACTATCAACATACACATGAGAAGTTGGATACTCTGAGTGTTAAAGAAAAATTTGCTCAAAATTGTCTCACACTTGGGAGAGTCTGGGCGGAATCTTGGTTACCACTGCTGACTGAGTACAAATTATTGCCAACTTCACATCATAAAACAACCACCATGCCATATTACTTATGAATTTTCAGTCAGGAATTTGGGGCGGGCTAGGCTGGGTGTTTTCACTTGGAATTCCTCTTGCCCTATAGTCAGACATCAGCTAGGATGTGATCATTTGACAGTACAAACTGTCTAACCCCCAAGATGGCAACTCATGCAGCGATTAGCCAAAAGCAGGTGCTGGTGGAGCTCAGTTCAGGTTACTGGCCAGTGCACCTACATGTGGCTTCTTCAGGAGAGCAATCTGGGCTTTTCTCCAGATCAAGTACCCCAAAGAAACCAGCAGGAGCTCCAGGTCCTTTTGCGACTCTACAGGACTCAGGAAAGGACCTAGATCCCATCTTTCAATGGGAAGACTGTCAAGGAATGGAGCCATTTTGTTTTTAAACCACCACAAATGGGAATTCTGGTCTGATGATACATAGACAACATATGCTAATCAGGTACCTAAAGCAAAGGAAGGTAGGGGATAAAAACCTAAATATGGGGCCTTCCTCGTGGCGCAGTGGTTAAGCACTGCGCTGTGGAGCTATCGGCAGCCGCGATGCGAGTTCGACACCCGGCCGGGGAGATTCCCGCAGACCTCTCCTGCCTCACCCGCTGCTCCCCTCGGCAGTGTGTTTCCGTGGATCTGCTTATTCTGCTCCCCACTCTGTCTCTGGTGAATCCTCTCATCGCCCCACACCTCTGGCCTGTACCCCAGCTTGTATGCATAAATAAATAAATCTTAAAGAAAAACCTATTATGATGAGGATTTTCAACAAATGCAGGAGGAATCAACCAGTCACTTGCACGTTCATTTTCAGGATCTTTCCTTTGGGGTAGTAAACACCGGTTCCATGTTACTCCTGCAGTTCAGAACAGGGAAGTGGATTCAGGGCCAACTTAGCAGGTTCACGGGAGACATGAGACTTAGGACTTTGTCAGACTGATTCAAGTCTAACCCAAAAAGGCTGTATCTAGTTTAATATTTACTAGGCACAACTGCAGGGTATCCTGGGCCCTATGGATCACTGAATGAACAAAACACTGCTTCTTCCTCCCACAGATTGTAGCCTGACAGGGGATACAAAAAGTCACCAAATCTGTAACAAAATCACCAGGTACTAAGACCTATTTCAGATGGTGACAGAAAATGTGGGTAGGAAAGTTGTGTTACAGGGTTGGTCAGAGAAGCTCTCTCTGGGAGTTGAAGGAAGTGAGGAAATGAGTCAGGCAAGTATGCAGGGGAAAGTGTGTTCTAGACAAGGGGGACATTCCTTCAAGGGCCCCCAAGCCAGCTGTGCTCAGGTATGTCTGGCCTAGAGCAAGGAAAGTTTGGAGAGTGGAGTGAGCAAGGAGGAAAGAGACCCGGAAGGACGGCCCTGCAGGGCCCAATAGGAACTCGGGATTTTATTCTGAAATAAGCCCCCAGGGAAGGTTTTGAGCAAGAGTGCCATGATTTGTTTTACATTTTAAAGGATCTTCCTTTTACAACAGGGGCCCTAAGGGCAAGTAGAACCCGAAGAGCAGGAGGAGGTGGGGTCCCCAGTCATTGAGTGGAAGGGGGAGGTGGCGTCATCTGGACTTTTCCTTGCTGGAGAGGATGAGAAAGAGTGGGATGGGCACATATTCTCAAGGAAATTTCTACAGGATTTGGGAATGGCCACCCACCTCTATCCCTTGATCTTTTAACCTCTAGCATAGACAAGATTCCTCTGTTTTAAAAAAATGCTTAGCTGTTGCTCAAATTCCAGTCCAATCTCTACAGACATGACAATGTGGCTGGTAGGAAGGGAAGGAGGCCCAGGTCAAACCAATGATCTTGCCCCTCGTGGACTAACAGGTCTGGAGCCTGGGCACAAGCTCCTTCCTCCCAGCGCCCCCCAAATGCACCCCTCCAGGCCCAGTGAAGTGAATATGTGGAAGATTCAAAACAAGAAGCCACTGACTGGAAAGACCCTTTCAAAGAGGAGTTCAAAAAAGGTCTAGAGGCCCCCACAAAGGCTGTCAGGGACCCGTGCCCATTTGCATGGGCAAATGTGGGTATTTTGGTCATTCAGTCCAGGACACGATTTGGTGGTCACAGCCCCTTCTTCACAACTCAACGTTCTCTAAGGAGCCTTTTCTGTCAAAAAGAAACCACCCCGTGTCTGCTTTGGGACAGACTCGGGGGATTTGGGGGTCATGTCATGCTCTGTGAGTCTCAGCAGTGAAAGGCTTAGGTTCTGCTTCAGCCCCCAGTGGCCCAAGTACACCGACGTGCAAACCCAAGCCTACGATAGCGACGACTTTTCTTTTCTGGACAAATATGTAGACAGTTACTCTGTGTCAGGCAAAGTTCTGGTCATTTTATGAACTATTTATATGGGGCTCGTAACAATCCTGTGAGGTCAGTACCATGATCCTTTGCTTAACGCGTAACACACGTTTATTGAGCATGTGACAGTGAGTCACAGAGACGCGGTATGACTTGCCTGGGTAAATTAGGGGCAGGGCTGTGATCAGGACCCAAGAATTCTGCTTTCAGAACTTGGACTCCCAACCACATAGTCAGCTGCCTGACTGTGTGCTCTGGAGGAAATCTGCACAGCCATTAGAAACGCGGTCAGCCACAAATAAGAGACAACTGACCTGGGAGCATTAAGCGAGCCAGCAGTGCTCTGTGGCCTCAGTCTGGAGGTGGTCTTCTGTCTTCGGCTGGTGGAACATCGTTCCTGGGAAGCTCAGAGGTTCCTTTTGCAATAAAATGTTATGATGTTACCCAGAAGGTTATTTTGACTCCCAACCCAGTGGTTATTTTGAGGATAAGCTGAGTTAGTGGTATAATAGCCAAAATCACTGGACAAATTTAAATATAGAGCGAGTGTTGGTAGTTTCCTACGAAGTTAACACAGGCTTAGCTTGTGATCCACCAGGCATCCTCCTCCGTGGTTAACCAGATGACCCAAATGCTATGCCCACACAAAAACCTGCCCACGAAAGTCTGCGGCAGCTTTATTCATAAATAACAAACGTTGGAAGCAGTTCCGATGCCTTTCAGTAGGTGAATGGGTAAATAAAATGTAGGGTGTCAAAGTCCCAGGAAGTTGTTTCTGAATATCAACAAATTGATTCTAAAGTTTATACGGAGAGGCAGACTCAGAAGGGCTGATATAACGCTGGGGGAGTACAAAGTCAGAGGCTGACGCTACCCAACTTCAACACTTACTGTAAAGCCACAGCAGTCAAGAGAGTGTGGTCCTGGCGAAAGAACAGACGAAGAGATCAATGGAACAGAATAGAGAGCCCAGAGACAGACCACATAAATATAGTCAACTGATTTTTATCAAAGGAACAAAAGGCCACACAATGGAGCAAAAACAATCTTTTCGAAAAGTAGTGCTGGAACCGAGGGGTATTCACATGCAAATAAAAAATGAACCTAGACACAGGTCTGACATCCTTCGCAAAAGGTAATCCAAATGGATCAGAGCACTAAATGCAAAACTCTAAAACTCCTGAAGATAACACAGGAGGGGCCTCCCTGGTGGCGCAGCGGTTAAATGCTGCGCTGTGGAGTTGTCAGCAGCGGCGATGGGAGTTAGACACCCAGCCAGGGAGATTCCCATATGGCGCGGCAGACCTCTCCTGCATCGCCTGCTGCTCCCCTCAGCAGTGTTTCTGTCGATCTGCCTGTGCTGCTCTCCACTCTGTCTCTGGTGAGCCCTCTCGCCTCCCCACACCTCTGGACTGTACCCCAGCTTGTATGTATAAATAAATAAATCTTAAAAAAAAAAAAGATAACACAGGAGAAAATCGATATGACTTTGGGTATGGTGACAACTTTTGAGCTACCATGTCAAAGACATGATCCATGAAAGAAAAGTTAATAAGCTGGATTTCATTAAAGTTAAAAACCTCTGCTTTGCAAAAGACGGTCAGAATTAGGAGAGAAGCCACAGTCTGGGAGTAAATGTTTGCTAAAGACATGTCTGACAAAGAACTGTTATCCAAAATATATAAAGAACTTTTAGAATTCAACAAGAAGAAAATGAACAACCCAATTTAAAAATGGGCAAAAAGCCTGAATTAAATAGACACCTCACCACAGATGATATACAGAAGGCAAACAGCATACGAAGAGATCTCCTTATCATGTCATCATGACGTCTGTCCACTGTCACTGGTGTTTAAATTTTCAGTCCCTGATGACCACTGACCTCAGAGGCTGGATCAGCAGGCATCAACTAGAACCCTGGGCCTGTGGTCACCCTAAGTCCCCCAAAGGTAGAGCAGGTCTTGGGGGGAGCAGGAACCATGCCCACAAAACAATAGGTAACTCCTTTCCCCAGGCTGCTGTGTTGAATCTGACTTTTAGGGCCAGGGAATTTATCTCTAACTCTCCCTTCTCAACCCATCCCCGCTACAGCAGCATTTCAGATCAAGTCTCTGTGAATCATAGGTCAGGCTGACTCATTTCTTAGTTTCCAGGTTGTGAAGTAAAAGATCACTTGGAGGAGGACCAACTACAAAGAGAGAAGTGTCTCCTTGTATCATGTAGACCAGATCTGCGTGCCAATTCTACATAACAGCAACAGCTGCTAAGAATCGTGCAGCGTGAGGGTTGTAAGTGACAGGGCTCCACTACTCCTTTTTTTTGAATTGTTTACTACCCTAAGGCATGCACCAGGCTAGGGCTCTCCCCTCCATGCACTCCGCTGCCCTTCTGTTTGATTTTGATTAAGCTCAACAATATTTACGGTCGACAAAGCGGCAGATGCAGACTCTGTCCATTGTGCTTTTGCATACAGGAATGGGAAAGGGGAAGGAGGGACAGGTGGGCTGAGCATCTTCCGCAGAGTCATTTCACCTCCAGGCCCGCCGTGGCACTCAGCGGGCACGGGACAGACACCCTGGCCTCGTTCCTGTAAAGACTGGCTTAGCCAGGCAACCGGGGTATTCAGAAATAGCGGCTCACCTCACCGCAGGCCACGAAACCCGCGGGGAGCAGGAGAGCCGCGGGCAGAGCAGAGCCTGCCGGGCGCACCCGCCCACTTGACTTTCTCACCCTCTAACTCCGACCTTTCACCTGCAGAACAGCACTGTCTCCAGACCCGCGAGTAATGCCAAGCCCCAGCGGGAACTCTTGCCTCCCATGAGAAAGCCTGACTGCGACCCCCTCGGGAAAGCCACAGGAGTGTGACTCATGCTGTGACCCCCAGCCTCAGTGAGGGGAGCACTTGCTCCACACAGCCTGGGGGCTCAGGGAGCAACCGCCTGAGTCATAGCCGCACAGCACCTTCGGGGGCCTCCCTGGAAGCCACCGAAAGGCCTGGCATGTGTCACCAGGGCCAAGGCAGGGCACTTTCTCACGTGAACAGAGAAGTTCGGGGTGTTGGTGGTCTCTTAGGAAGCCTCCCCGCTTTGCAGGTGACGAGGCTGGGACTGCCAGCGCTCACGAGTGAGTGTGGCTTCTTTCTTTTTAGTGGCAACTTGGCTAATTTGGAATGGAGATGTTAATAGGTGGAAACAGAGGAGGCTGGAGAGCTGTCCAAGAACACACAGCTAGCACTAAACCTGGATGCAGAACTCAGGGCTCCGAAATCTCTTTTCCTAACTCCAGCGAAAGGACACACAAAGCAAAGAAACCGGACAATAACGGCAAAGAAGAATAAGATCCAAAGGCAGAATATTCCTGGCTCATCATGGACTCTTTGTGACACCAACTCAGAGAAGAGATCTAGGCTGAATAGTTTAATGGATTAACATATTAAATATTATATTGATATTATATTAACAGTGCATTAATGTATCAAAATAAAATCATGTTTTTTTTTCTTAATATTTATTTATTTATGCATACAAGCTGGGGTACAGGCCAGAGGTGTGGGGCGGCGAGACTTAGGAGCAGAACAGGCAGATCGACGGAAATACATTGCTGAGGGGAGCAGCGGGCGAGGCAGGAGAGGTCTGCCGCACCGTGTGAGAATCTCCCCGGCCGGGCGTCAAACTCGCTTCGCCACTGCGGACAGCTCCACAGGGCAACACTTAGCCGCTGCACCACCAGGGAGGCCCAATAAAGTCATGTATTAAGATATACTTAAAACATAATAAATTATTTAATTAATGAAGATTAAATTTAGGGCCTCCCTGGTGGCATAAGGGGTTAAGTCTTAGCACTATCAAGCTATCCAGAGCCATTGCAGCACAAGTTCGATCCCCGGCCAGGGAGCTTCCCACATGGCACAGCAGACCTCTCCTGCCTCGCCCGCTGCTCCCCTCAGCAGTGTACTTCAGTAGATCTGCCTGTTTGCTCCCCGATCTGTCTCTGGTGAATTCTCTCACCCCGCACACCTCTGTCCTACACCCCAGTTCTTGTATGCATAAATAGATAAATCTTTTTTTCTTTAAAAAAAGATCTTCTCCATTATAAAAAAATAATTTAAAATACATCTTAGAATTGGCCCTCTCTCATCCTGACAGAGAAGGGCGAGTCAGCTAACACCCCTGGACACCACGCCTGAGGCGCTGGCTGAGCCGGCCGTACACATGGGAAGGCAAGGTCCCAGGGGGGAAGATGACTCTCCCAGAGAAGACCCTGACAAGTGGGGGCAGAGCCAAAGCCGGGGCCAGACCACTCCCGACCTAGACCGGTGGAACACCCACGGCGGAGTGCACCTCCCTCTCTCGCAGACGAGGTAACTGGGGTCCCTGGGCAGCCCTTAGCCTTCACGGGGTTCTGTGCTCTGCTCTGGCACCATTTCCAAGGGAGGCGGCCAGTGTTGATGGAAGGTGCGGTGGCCACCAAAAGATAGTCTTAGACCCAGCTAGTTTGTTAGCAGAGCCATGAGACAGGATTGCGGGTGCTGTCTAGCAGGAAGGCAGGTAAGGAAGCCCTCTTCTCCCTGAGCTGTGGGAAGCTGCAGGGGGCTGGGACCCCACCTAGCAGCCAGTTCTAGCTCTTCCCTCCCATCTGACATCAGGCCCAGAGGTGAACTAGATGAACGCAGTTAGCATTTCCAACACTGACCTGTCACTTTCTCACGTTTTAAAAAAGAAAAAACGACTTTTAAAAATGGGCTTCTGGGGCCTCCCTGGTGGCGCAGCGGTTGAGCGCTGGGCTGTGGAGCTGTCGGCAGCGCGCGATGCGAGTTCGACGCCCAGCCAGGGAGAATCCCACATGGCGCAGCAGACCTCTCCTGCCTCGCCCGCTGCTCCCCTCAGCAGTGTATTTCTGATCTGCCTGTTCTGCTACCCGCTCTGTCTCTGGTGAACCCTCTCGCCGCCCCACGCCTCTGGCCTGTATCCCAGCTTGTATGTATAAATAAATATAAATACATAAATAAATAAAAACGGGCTTCTGGAAACTCCGCCAAGGCTGGGTGTGAGAGGCTGGCTGGGATGAGCGGGCACGTGGGCAGCCTGACTGCTTGGTGGGTTTCATGGACATTTCTGCAGTCTGAGCCTTTAACACTTTTCAGGTACAGTTCTCTCGATGGCTGGCGTGAGCCCTGCCGTTTAATGGGAAATCAGCAGAGCCTGTAAGTTCTCACTAGGAACTGACTTTATTGTAGCTATACGTTCCTGCTTATTTTTAAACTTTCTTTTTGTTTCACAGGGAAGGAAAAATGAAGCTCAGACTTAAAATATTAGATGTGTCCATGTAGGTCTGTTAAAATAAAACTAAAATTGTGCTCGAACGCAGAACACACAGATGTTATTTTTTTGTCCAAATAGAAGGTACTGTGGACACTGAAACCAGGTGCAGGAGGCAGCGGTAGGGCCTGGCCAGGGTTCCTCGATGCATCACGAAGTGAGAAAGGGCAAGTTGTAAACTGGGTATCACAGGACTGCAAAATCATCCTCGTGTGGCCGTGTGTGTGTGTGGCATTAATGCATTAGGAAGAGGTCTGCAAGGATGTGCTCCAAAGGGATGAAAAGTTACCTTAGCAGAGATGGTGAAGAAACAAGGATCCAGGACTTCAGCCTTATTTGCAAAGTATTTAGCCTTATTTGCAAGGTATTTACTATACATCTACTATGTATATAACAAATTGCTGACATTTTAAAAAAGAGAAAAATAGAAAGAAATCGCATTTTATTCACTCACCCACCTATTCATTTGGTGATCAGAGCATCTGCTACGTGCCCGGCACAGACAAGGTGAGAAACGGGACTCCTGCCTACCAGGGGGAAGCCTACCCATAGGGGAAGGCTGGTGCCTGGGGTGTGTTACCCCTGTTCTTATGATGAAGTCAGCAGTTCATGTGGGGTAAGTCACCCCCAGGTTTCATGGGAGACCCAGAGGCCAAACAGAATCCCCTGTAAATTCTGCCATCTTAACACAGTGACCTCGCAAAAACAGTTTGCAAGTGGAAAATTCTTTTGGTAATTTGAATGGAATTTCAAACGCCTTTGAATTCAGAGCTTAAAGGAGAGCTTGATGGTCACAAAAATTCAAGCCCCCCCACGCAGAAGAAGGGGATTGTGTGACTTTTTAAAGGTGCTGACTCCTTGGCCATTTTTATCAGTACATACGGTTTACTTGGCTAGGCTAGAAATGGCCTCTGCCGGAATTGCTGTTTTGATTTGGATTTCTAAAAATAATCCACGAGAAGCCTGCAGTATGAGAAGATGGTCACACACAGCTCCAGGGAGGAAAATAGAATGTATTTGACTTGAATTACCTAAGATCTGAAATTGAGTGCAAATATCTCCTTGCAGCAACTGCTATATAATTAGCCATCCTAATGGAACCCTTTCAAAACCAAGTCAGTCCAGCAGGTTTAATTGAAAATAAAATTTCCAGACCAACTATTCTGTCAAAAACACATTAAACGGAGATAGCTCAGCAGTGACAGGATCTCCGGGTGAAACGGCTGGGGTGTTAGGGGAGGCGTGGGGCGGGGATGCGTCCATCCACATGGTGACGGGCCAGACGCCATCCAGTTCCACACGTCTGGGAAAAGAACTCCACTCTCTCTGGGCTGGTGTCCTTGTCCGTAGGTCTTTCCAGAAAAGAAGCCAGGACTAAGATACAGAGGGGCGAAGGACAAAACAGCGCATGCATCCAGCCAGTAGGTGGTGACTGCAAAGAAACACCGCTCCCCTGGAGGACCACAACCATTCATCCATGGGCTCGTGGACAATGGTGACTGGTTGAAATGACCTTGACCTTGACCTTGACCTTCACTTCATGGACTTTCGTCTTGTCACCGATGAGCTGTGTGACCTCTGCCGACTTATTTAACATCTCCGAGTGGCAGTGTCTTACCTTAAAAATAAAGGATTATATTCCTATGACTCACTGGATGTGAGGGAGAAGAAATAGGGCAGGTGCACTGCTAAGAGGGGACAGAGCTGAATGCATGCCTGGTGCACGGGGCGAAGGGAGGCTGCTGCTGCTGCTCTCAGGGGGCTGGGTGAGAGCCTGTGGCCTTGGCCGCTTGGGAGCACTCGCTAGAGGGCCCTCAGCCCCTCGTGAGGAGAGGAACCACGGGCTGCATTAACACAGGCCCTGGATCTGCACGTGGCTCGAACTGGAGAAACGCTTGCCCCAACCATTGCGTCAGGCGACAGAGCCAAAAGAAAGTGATCTAAAAAGCTGCCTATGGGGGAGAATCGGCTTCCCTGGTGGCCCATCTGCAGTGTAGACCGTTTCTGGAGATCCCCTGGATTGCTGTCCACACTTCCTGCTTCCCGCCTGCAGAGGGGGAAATCCAGGCAGAGTTCAGGGCCTCCTGAACCCAGGGCGCAGGCCCGCAGCCAGGTCATCAGGCAGGTTCCTGTCGGCACGTGCCGGAACAGCCGGGTGTGCACAGGACGGTGGCAGCAGCCGGCTAAAGGCTAATAAAACGCTCCTGCCTGGCGCATTGTAAGTGTTCAATACACTATTAGGTGTCACTTAGAGATCCAGTTCGTCGGTAAGAGAAACGCCGGGGTTACTAAGCAGGTGCCGAGCTGGGCGGGAGGCTGCCATGGTGGTGGCACGGGTTCCTGGCAGGTGTTCTTCCGCACCTGGGCTCACCTGGCCTTCTGCGTTGCCATCACGGCACAGGCGGGAGCTCTGGCACTCTGCCCTCTGAAACTCTATGTTGACCTCTCCATGGGTCCCCAGGTGGAAAGTGAAGGGCAGAGCTGGGGTGGGGATAGGACTGACGTCCCAAAATGTGCTGGACAAATCTAGTCCCCAAGGCCATGGGTGGGCCCAAGTCCTGGTTGATTGGCTCCAAAGGGTTCATCAAACAGATTGGAGGCAAAAGAGCCCTTGTGAAAGGGGGCTCAAAACACTGGCAAAGTTAGAGACTGCTGAGGAAGATTCCAGAGCAGGCTGAATAACCCATCAGCCACCAGTCACCAGTCTTCACCCTTATCCAGAGCCTGGCCAGAGCGGGGAGGCTGCAGTGTGCGAGGCAGTGACAGGCAGCTGCCAGTCTGGGACTCTCAGGGGCCGGCTTGGGGAGGACACCTGGCGCTGCCTGGCCAGGGACACCTAAGGGGAAGTCTGCTGGGGCTTTCTGGGGAAATCTGCTTTCCTAATAGAAAAGAGAGAATGGCAGTGAGAAGGACCCCCTTTGTCTGCCTGACGTTCTTGTGGAAACGCTGTGATAAAGTGAGGTGGGCAACAGAAAAGCACATGAAAAGGGAGGCAAGTCCAGGGCCCTCGCATGCTCGAGCTACCTCTGTAGCTCCGTGAGTGAGACCGCAGACGACACCAGCAGCTGGCAGGATGTAGGGGAACAGAAAGCACTTGCACTCTCGGTGGACGTGCAAACAGGGGCAGTCATTCTGGAAAACAGTCTACAGGGCTGGTGAAAGGGAGTGTGAGTGTGAGCCCGGCTCCTCCGTCCAGCGTGGGTCCGCACAGACCTACAGCCCATGTCCACATGGTGCGGCGCGGGCTCAGCAGGCAGCAGGCAGGCCCCGCCGGGCCCAGGCCGGCATCAGAGAAGTGAGCAGGGCCAGGGACGGACCTGCAGCCTGTCCTGGGAACTAAGGGGCAGAGCAGGGAGACTGGGTCTGAAAAAGCCAGCACCGAGGAAAAGGAAATAGTGAAGGGAGCTGTGAAGGAATAGTGAAGAAAACCCTGCTTGGCTAAAGGACACCCCAGGAGGACACGGGAGCAGGGCAGCGGCCCACACGCCGGCGTGGGTGTCTGTGAGAAAAGAAGGGTGCAGGAGCAGGGCAGTGGGTGCAGGAGCAGAGCGCACCTGGCAGAGACCAGGCCAATGTGCCTGCCACAGCAGGTGCTTTCGTGAGAGAATTCCAGAAGAAAAACAACCGGATTTGCAGTCAGAAATCCCAGATACATGAGAATCCATGCTTCTGACTGGTGTGGGCCCCTTCAACAGATAACATATCAGAGCCTCAGTTTCCCCCCGTGAAGCTGTGAGAAGCAGGCCTGCACAGTTGTTGAGGGAGCTTCCAAGGAGGGTGGTTGGAGTGTCAGGTCAGGACTCAGCAGAGGCTTCCGGGATGGCCATTAGGGCTCAACTTTCTTGTCTGTAAAATGGGTCGCCACACTATCCGTTCAGCACGGCTATGATGAAGTTTAATGACAGATGGCGTGAAAGAGACAAAAGCAGTAATAACACGGGGGAGGGAGAGGACCACCCCGGCCTTGAGCTTGTGCTATATGGGGCTCAGGGCCTCACCCCACTGGGGGAGGCCCAGGGGTCATCACCCCTGGGGGAAGCAGCCACTCCTCACCCCTGAGCGCCCAGGGCATCTAACTGGTGCAAGCAGCAGTATTCCAGGGCCTGCCAATCCACTTGTTTATTTCTTTTTTTTTTACCTCTGTGGCAATGAATCATTTTTAACTGGCTGAGGCAGGTCCCCAAAAAGAGAAGCAATGAGCAGAAGAAATGGTCACACACCAAGTCAGCAAAATCTTTACTTTTCCAGCAAAGAGCTGATCTCACCACACTGTGTGTAACTTTCCGTCACCCCGGGAGGCGCCATGTGGGACCCTCTCGTCTCTGACTGCCGCTGCTCTCCCAAAGGTGCCTGCCTCTTCTCCATCACGAACACCCAGGTGTGGGGAACAGTCCTGTGGGACAGAAGCCCCTCACATGGTATCTGTGGGTGCCATTTGGTGGAAATGCGGCCCCCATATGTGTCTGGCTTCTATTAACACCCCTTTCTGCACACCACAGACTCCCCTTCTCCTGCAGCAAGTCTTGGAAATACAGCCCCCAATAAGGACTCAAGGTCAAGGCTAACTCCTGACATAGTTTTCTCAAAAACACCCACACACGCTGCCGCGGTAACGCAGCCGCCTGCAGGCCCCCTCCAGGCTCTTGGCCTCATCTCCGAACCTGTCCATGTCATCTTGGGGGACTCTGCCAGTCACACTCTTGGGGTCAGTAGGACTTTGAACTGTGAGGGGAGGTGGATGCCCCCCCAAGTCCAGTGATGCTCTGCTTTCCTCTTACGAGATCTGTCTGCTTGTGAATGTGGCACCGTTCTAAAGAGATTTCTGCTTACACAGCACCTCACGCACCTGGCAGGGCTGAGCCGTGGGCTGGTAGATGGGGCAGTGGGAAAACTGGTGGGGGGCAGTGTATGGAGGGGAAGGAGGGGAAGTGGCAGCCTCAGGCCTCCCCAGGGAGGAAAAACAGAAGAATAAGAACATTTGCATGAAAAATGACAACTAAAAAACGCTGCCTCCCTTGATGACAGCTCCGGGGAAATGGAGAGGGGGTCCTGCGGGAACTCGAGGTGCAGACGGTGTGGATCTGTGTGCAGGGCACTCTCTACGGTGTTTCCCACCTCCCGTGGCTCCTGCTCAGCCCTGGCTCCCTCTCTCTGGCATCCTGGCCTCTATGAGCCTGGCACCCCCACTGAGCTCACTTGGCACCCCTGTGCAGCTCATCTCCACCCTTCCTCCAGCTCAGGTTAAACATCAGCTCCCAGGGAAGTGTCACCTGCCTCTGGGAGCAGATTCACTGTCAGGTGTCACCCTGCACTTCCCACATTGCAGAGTCGGTAATGGCAAGGGCTTGGCGGGAGCTGTGATGAGCTCAGCTCAGAGCAAGTGGAGGCGGCGCTCCGACAGACGAGGGACAGTGCTGGTTAGTAAGCCCCTCCAAAGTTACAGCCCCTCCAAAGTTACAGCCAGGAGGGAGGCTTCCACGCCCTACTTGTGAGCTTGGCAGACATCACCAATCCACCCAGCACACTTTTCTGCTGAGCCCAGATGGGAACTCAGACACTCTGTCACTCAGGCTCCAGGCAGACCCTACCAATCAATTCTGCAAACATTTCAAACCCCTGTGCTTTGCAGGAACAGTGATGCACAGCTGCACTATCCTGCATTCTCCATTCTAAGCAGTGAAAATAAAATGCATATTCGGGCTCTAGGTCCATCACAGTAAACCAGAGCTCACGCTCAGTCTTAGCACACTCCAGACTGGGCTGGTGGGCACTAGGGCACCAGGGCAGGAGAGAGAGGCCGCTGGTCACTTGTGCTCACTATTCCTTGGCCAGAAGTGGTCACAGCAGGCAAGGAACTGCAATCCTAATCTCCAGAAAGCAGAGCGTCAAGCAAAATGAGCAGCCTAAGTCTGTCAGCTGGCAGCATATAGAGTTGACTCTTCTTTCCATCAGCAAAAATTAATTTTAAAATGTTCAAAACATTTGCATGCCAAACTGCTGAAAATAATGCCATTTCCTCTGGCCCTTAGAACAAGCCAGTGGGGTAGGTATTCTTATTCCCATTTTACAAATGAGAGATTTGGGGCTCAAAGAGGTTGACGCGCCCACACGTAAGGAATGACTCCACTCTGTGGCCTTGCTCTCCCCCAACATCATCACGACTTGCCTAGCGGTCACAGGAGAGGAAAAGAGCAGTTCAGAGGCCAACAGCTGGTGGCTAAGCGCCAGGGTTCTTTCTGGAAGCACTCTGCCTGGTGTGTGCGCCGGGGCCACGTTCCTTACCAGGTGACCATGAGTTACCTCCCTTCCCGTGCTTCCGTTTCCTCACCTATAAGCTGGCGTGATACTAAAAGTAGCACCCACCTCATCAAAATGCTGAGACAACCAAAAGAGAATGCACGTAAAGTGGCGTATGCCCTTTCTAGCAGATTCGGCACTCAGGAAATGCCAGCTACGAGTTCAGCGGGGTCATCTCACCCAGTGCTCCCCTCCTACTCTCTGCCTTTCTCCCTCGTACTTGGCAGTATCTGGAATGTGCAGGGATCGTCCCCGTGCAGGGATCTGTCATCTATTTAATATCTGTCTGCCTGATTAGGATCAAAGGCTCCCATTTGTCCCTTCAGCATGCTGCACATAGTAGGGTGCTCAACAGCTATCTCTAGGCTGAATGGATGAATGAGCAAGATGTAAGCTCCCTGCGGGCTCCCAGAGCTTTGCTGCAGTTAGGTCTGCCCGCCCCTGTGATGGACCGCAGCCCGGCAGCAAGCAGGCGGAACTCAGTCTCGGGGAGGGAGGCTCCGCTTAATGTCCAGTCACACACGCAATTGTTGTGCAGGTAGGTGAGCTCTGCACACAGACACTCGGCCACACCAAACACCACACGTGAGTCCCTGAGCCCCTGTGATGATTCAGGAGCAGCCCAGCAAAGAGGAGGCACTTAGAGGTGCAGGCTGAATGGTGGTTCCCTGCATAGCAGGCTAAGTAGACGGGGCAGAAAGGAGACTGGGAACTGGTAGGAAGAGCCGAGTCCTGAGCTGGGATTTTCCCAGGTCCAGTTCGCGCACGTCTCTCTGGGAGAGCATTATCTGTTTCCTTCTTTGGATGAGGAAACCAAAGCACAGAAAATTTGTGTGACTTGTCCAAGATCCCAAAGACAGATCCATGACCTGGTTGACCCCAAAGTTCAAGTTCAGTGTTTGAAAGTTCATAAGCTTTAAGTATGAAGGGCGTGTGGGGAGATTGGTTTAGAGAAGCCTAAGAAACTGATCTTTCTGTTCGGTAAGGAAACGGAAACAGTGCCTTAGTGAACAATTTAACGCACAGCAATAAATGGTCACTGGAAAAAATAAATCATAGACAATAAGAAAAAGAAGCATAAGTAATCACATCCTCTTCCAAATAACAATGTTATTTATACTTCTAGACTTCCTTTCTAGCCAAATACACATTTTTTTCGAGCCACAGATAGAAGGATATGGTTTTGCAATGTTATCAGATTTTAGAATATTGATTTTTTAGACATAGGTAATTAGTGATGCTTGTCCAATTCTAATCATCTGTGAATTTATGTCAATTCACAAATTTCTTTGTTTCCTGTGGTCTGTTCATCTGCCACTAATGCACTTAAGAAGAGCTAAATGCTCTGTTCTGGTGGAAGATGCAGTCTTCAAAACCAGGCCAAAAACAAGAAAAAAATCAGGTTGTTTTCCTCCTGCCCAGAGATGAGAAAGGAGAAAAGGTTTTGTAGCAACTGAGAAAATGATGGAAGGCGGGAAGTATGCAGTGCCAAAAGGAAAGGCTGCGCCACTCTGCAGAAGGAGGGGCAGGCTCTCCTTGCCCTCCCCATGGCAGGGAGCAGCTCAAGGGCTCCCTGTGACCCCCTCCAAGCAACCCCTAGTCAGGAGAGTGAAAAATAACCTCCTTCCCTCCCCCTTGGTGTTAACGAGGCTCCCTACAGAGACATAGTTAATCATATTAATTAAGAGTCCTTTACACTTGGCCTTGCCTGCCAGGCACCAGGCCTCCGTCCAGGGGAAGGTGGGCAAGACAGGCCATCAGTCATGTCAGAAGACATTTTACACACATGCATATCCCCCCACCTATGTTTTTTTTAATTTAGGCATATTTACATACAGCGAAATGTCCTGTTTTCAAATGAACAGTTTGACGCGTTTTGACAAATGCACATACTCCAAAACACTAACCACCAAGACACGGAACAGCCCCCCACCCCCACCCCACCCCCAGGGTGCCCTGTGCCTTCCCCAGCCGCCTCTGCCCTCCCCGCCGGACGCAGCCACCAGCCTGACTTCCACGACTGATGCGCTGCAATGCGCACACGGAATCCAAGCTCAAACAGGCAGTTCCAAGGAGAAAAAGTGTCTGCACGTTGGAAAACAGTGGCAGTTCCTCGGAAGGTGGCCACAGAGCGGCCCCATGAGCCAGCAGCTCCCCTCCCAGGACACGTACCCAGGAAAAGGGAAGCCAGATGCCCACACGAGCCTTCAGAGCCGCACTGTCCTAACAGCCAAAGAACACAGTCGTCCCACCGCCGATGAAGGGACGTGTCCACACGGCGCATCGGTCCTCGGGACGGGGACGAAGGACAGACACCTGCCGCAGCACAGGTGAACCTGAGAACATCGCGCCGAGTGAAAGCAGCGTCACCCTAGCACACGGGTGTGATTGCAGCTACGTGGGTGTCCAGGGGAGACAAATCCAGAAAGGAAGGAGGCCAGTACTTAGGAGTGGGGGCGGGGGGATGGTGAAAGGTGCAGACTTCCTGTTTCAGGGAATGAAAATGTTCCAAGACTGGTAAATTGTATGGTATGTGGATTCTATCTCAACAAAGCTGTTTAAAAAAAAAAAATTCAGAGTCGACAGATGCAGAGCCAGCTCGCTGCGTGGGGCAGGCGGTTTTCTGTCCAAGCGCTGTGACTGGACTCACGGCCTGGAGGCCGAAGACCTGCACTTGGGGCACAACTGGGTCCAGAAAAGTCTTGCCCTGAGAAGGTCCTAGGGCTTGCTGGTCTCCCCAGGGGCCCTGCCCTGTCCCCAGAGACTAAATGCTTAAGAGTCTAGAGGCTCTTCACTAGATTCATTCATTCATTCCCTCTGCAAACTGTCAGTGAGTTTGCATTTAGCAGACAGTTTAGTGGTATCCACTCCAGTCCTAGCTTCTCCCGGCTCCACATGCCTGCAATTTAAGGGCATGCTACTATTACACTTCTTTTGACTTTTTCTCTCCTCAATCTGCCTGATTTGCCAGCCTAGAGAACCCAAGGGCTGTGGGATGATTTCATTTACACCCAACATAATAAAACGGGTGGTGGGCAGGACTTGCCTCGGTCTGCAGCCACTGGTATAAAGCACCAAGACCAGCTCTGGCAGGGACTGAGCACTCAGTCCCTACCAGCCACACCCAGGCAACTCACCATGTTTTGGGCTGTGTTACACCCGCAGTGACCACGCTCACTTAAACCACACCGTGACCGTGCCAGGCGGGAAGTACAACACCTCCCAGTACCCGGATGAGAAAGCCTGGGGAGGAACCACAGGAAATGCAGCTCTGTGTGACATGAGCCCCTGTCTCTGACCTCATGGTGCCAGACTGCCACAGAGAACCAGCCCATGCGGGCCAGCTCCAGAGCCACATTATGATTTAATTAATTGAGTGGGTTACAGAGACCAAGGGCTGCAAGGAGGAACAACAGAGGCAGAGCATGGGCTGCAGCAAGAGAGTCCTCTGCAGAAGGAGCCCGGGGGCTGAGAAGAGCCAGAGCGATAAGGCTGGAAAAGGAACAAGCATCCTGGGTTCCTGCTGCAGAGGGCAGGGCCACACGGCAGTGGCAGGCAAGGCTGATGCAAATTCCCCGAAGGGTAAACGTGCAACTTCAGTGCCTCAACAAACCCTTGCTTCAGCCACTCCGCTCTATAGGGTATATCCTGATAACACAGGAAAATGCAGAGGCAAAGATTTAACTCGGAGAATATTACTTGGAGCCTTACTAATAATAGTGCAAAACTGAATTTATCTGCAGTGATGAATTCAGCGCACTACCCAGACACTTGAGAAAGATTGGACGGACTTTGCCACTTACACCTGAATGATGGTGAAGTCGGTGTCTGAGCAGCCAATGGGATAGGGCAGGGGAGCACATGATGATGGGGAAAGACAGTTATCTCGTATTTAGAAAAACTGCTATTTATGCCCCTGGGTACGTGCGTGCACTGACGTCCATGTGAACACGTGCACGGACAGTGGCTCTTTGTGTTAGTCACCTCTGAATGATAGTGGATGTGTTTTTAGCTTCTCCCTTCTGGATTTCCCGAGGCAATGGAGGTTTTTAGATTTGGAACTAAATCTGCCTCAATCCAAAGTCTGAACGTACTAATCATTTTTCTCCAGGACCAATAAATGTTTGTGTGCACATGCATGCACAGTGCACCCGTAATACATGAACAAACAAATCACGTGCACATGTGATCACATGCAACACACACACACACACACACACACACACACACACACGGCATGTCCCAGGCAGTAACCACAGTGCTGCTTCTCCCCTCCTCTACCACTTCACTCTGCAAACCTGATTCCAACATCCCAGCCGACATCGTGATTTAGCAGCATCATCAATCCCACAACTAGCCAAATCAAGGAGCTTTGTGGTCAGAGCCTGTCAAATGAAACAGCAGGTGTTGAATGCACACAGCAGGTCACTGGACATGCGGAGGCCCCCGAGGAATGAGCCTGGAGTACGAGCCTCCGCCATGAATGGAATGGGCCACGTGCCTCAGCCAACAGCAGCGAAGATGGAGCATCTACAGCAAATGGAGCGAGGAAGCGTGGTTGTTTCCAGGATGTGGGTTCTCCCCCAAGTAGCTTGTGACCTTGTGCTGTCCTTCACCCCCCAGAGCCTCAGCCCTCCATGTAAGATAGGCGATCCCCAAAGAACTGTCCAGTTAATTCCATGATTGCCTCTAGCTTCATCTTAAGCACAGGTCACCGCCACTGCATCTACTCTTGATGGGGAGCATGTCCAGCGAACCCCACTTTCACTGGAAAGTGACACACCAGGACACACCCTTCACTTTCTGGCGGCAGCACCGTCAGTACGGACATGCGGCTCCCGCCTCCCATCTGGTGGTACCACTCTGTCTGCACACGCCGTATTCCAGCTCAGCTTTTGTAGGAATCCACGCCCGCCCACTACCAGGCAGCTCCTCACACCACACAGAACTCTGGTGAGAGGTTATCAGTCTCCCTGGGGTTTGTTCCGTGGTCCCATCAAAGCCAGCTGCTTCCTTCAAATTGGTATCAATCACACCAGGAAGTTTCTTTTCCCCTGCACCCCATTGTACAGGGAAGATCAGAGGGACCTCGGAGGCAAGGACGGAACCAGAGGGGCACGCGGAGATAGGGACTGGCCTCCCCCGCCTGGCGGCACCCAGCTCCTCCCAGCAGCCTCTACACTGGGGGGCGATACCAACTGAGCAAGGACAACAGGAGACTCGTGATAATTAATCAGGAGTGCGCTCACCGGCCTAGGGAGTCTCTAGTCTGCTCCAAAGCTGCTTCCTGTCTCGTAAATCCACAGTCTCCAGGCCATTCGGGAGCCGCGGGGAGCACCTACCCGGGGAGCACGTCCAGAGGCGGCCGTGGGGCTGCCCCCAGGTCGGATGGGAATGCTAAGGCTGAAGACACCAGTGCGCACGGCACTCAGGGCAGTTCTAATGCAGCTGGCAGAATATCAGCCGCCTGAAGAAGCCGGAGCCCGAATCCCGTGTGACTCTGCTGGGCGACGCGGCACTGGGGGATTCCGAGGCAGAGGGAGAGACGGTCGCTGAGGGGCAGACCTGAAAGCAGGGAGGTTCTGCTGCATTGCCCCTGTGGGCACAGGAGAACCAGGCGTGCCCGTGAATAGGGAAAAGCGAGGAGCAGAGGGCCCATCGAGAATGCACAGAGGGAGGCTTCGCGGGGGGCAGAGCTGCTTGGGAGGCAATCGGAAGCAGGAAGGGGCAAGAGAACGGATTCTCTCCAGAACTCTCCAGAAGGAACCAGGCCCCAATCCTTGATTTCAGCCCAGGGAAACCCATGCTGGACTTCTAACCTATGGCCTACACAGTCTGATGCTCACCTCAGCACGGCCGTGCTGGCTGCTGAGTGGAGAAGGAAGTGCAGAGGGCAAGACAAGACCCGAAGCCACGGAGGTGGACATACCATCAAATTCAGGTCAGCAGACGAGCAAACGACTTCCATGCCTCTCAGTAGACAAATCAGCGGTTCCCATGGCCCAAGCCGGCCCGTACCCACAGCTGACGCCCTAAAGGAGCCACCTCCTGCTGGGAAGGCGGACATGGGCAGAACAGAAGTGCTTCACGCCTGCTGGCTGGCACGAGACACCGGGAGTTTTTCCAACAGCGGAAGATGACATCCCGGAGGGAGGACCCAGGGGAAATCGAGAGAGGCTGGCGCAGGAGCACAGGATGTGGCAATCACAGGGAGGCCCTCGGGGCGGAGAGAGGGAGCCTCTGCCCGCTGGGTCCCGGACTCAAGCCGCTAAGGGCCTGGACACAGGAGCCAGGGGCCCAGGTCAGAGTTCAGGCCTCACAGCAGCGAAATGACCGACCCTCGGTCTCTGGGCCAGTGCGATGGAGCCAGATGCAGCCCAGCCCTGTCTGCAGCGCCCACAGGACCGTCAGGCCCAGGGGAGCAGCTCCAACCAAAGCCAAGCCAAAGAAATACAAGCTGGACTCAAAAGACAGGGCTGAGCCCAGCCGGCCAGCCCAGCCAAGAGGCCTGTCACCAAGGCCACCAGGACGGGACTCCAGGGAGGGGGACACTGAGTTGGCCCCACAAGCCATGCTAGGAGGTCTTGCCAAGTGGCAGTGGGTACCTTGGGGTGTGGGAGAGCTGTGCTCTCAGAATTTGGACTTGGCCTTCAGTGGGGAGAGGTGAGTGACAGGAAAGCTCAGGGGGACAGAAAAACTGAGCAGCCTCATCATGAGGCCCGGGACTGCCGCGTCAGGGGGAGAGATGGAAGGAAACAGGAAACAGGAAGCAAGCGGGGCAAGGCCACTGCTGGAAGCGGTCCAAGGAGAGGAAGAAACCACTTGTCTTCCCGATCTGATGGCAGCAAGACACAACCTGGACAGGGCGGGACACCCCGACGATGAGTAGGGAAGAGCCCTAGCAAGTGTCCCCCAGAGGCTGCGGGCCAGAGTCACGTGCCGCCCCGGCATCCCCTGCACACGCTGCAGCTGCATCTGCCATGAGCCCTGGCCTCAGACAGACCCCAGGAGCCAGTGGGGGCCTTCCTTTATCTCTCAGGGCGGACGAGACAGCGAGATCAAGCGATACGAGATGGCCAGAAAAGAGGCATCACCCCCATATACCAGGGATGATGAAATGGGGGCAGAGAGGCTACACGACCTGCCTGAGATCACGCAGGCGGCGCCTGCCAGAAGCAGGATTCAAACACAGGCCCCAGTAGAGACCCTGCCTGGATAATCCAGAAGCCTCCAGGGAGAATGGGCAACAGATGCCCCATTCCCGCCTTCCCATCCTGCCAGTGCCCTCCAGCAGTAGCCCGGCATCCAAAAAGAGCAGCCCCTGGATACAGGGTATGGGAAGCAGGACAAGAAGGGCCCACAGAGGCCCTCCAGCCATCACTGCCAGTCGACGCAAAGGTAGGTCTCCGGGCCGCGGCGGCCCCCACCCTGCAGAGAAACAGGGCAGCTCAGAGGAGGAGAAGGGGGAGGAAGAGAAGGCGGCGGCGGCGGCCCCCTCACTCTGTTCAAGGACAAGGCCCCCACAAGCTCTCTGCTCCTCCCTAAGATGGTCCAGCCAATGGCGCTCCCTCCTTCCCTCGTTCACACTCCCCTGCTGGGTGCTGCCTCTCTCCCAGGCAGCAACATCAAACTGGCCCGCTCCCGATGACAACAGGGCAGGCTCTCTTAAGAAAGGAGGGCGCCGCAGGCCCAAGCGGCCACAGGGCCCACTCCTGAGGCCCGCCCTGTCGTCCTCCCTGCCAGCCCTGCACACAGAGGTCTGGCTGCCCGTAAAAAGAAAGGGCTCCTATCTCTGATTCCGCAGGGCCTCCGATAAGAAATGTCATCCCTTGCTGGGTAATATTACCCGCCTGATAAAAATCTCTATCAAGCTCCAACATATGGCTGGCTGCAGAACACAGAAGCTGGATAATTTATTTGCTTAAGCTGAAAGCCCTGGGCAGCCAAGAGCAGTGCACTGAATAAAGGAGGAAGCGCCAAATTAGAACCCATTCAGACCTGGAGTTGGGATTTTTTGCTGGGAAAGATGAAGCACCTGAGAACAATGGGGGGCGGAGGAGGGTCCTCACTTTTCTCCCTGCAAAAAGCATTTTCACCTCCGTCTTTCCTCAAAGGGCACTTCACTTATGTTATCACATTTAATCCTCCCGACAGCCTCCAGGGAAGCATTTTTAGTCTCCTTTATAGATCAGGAAATTGAGATTCAGCAAGGTGAAGTAACAGGGCCAAGGTTACACACTGGCAGCGTGGCCGGAGGCTGGACTCAAACCCCATCAGGTCTGACTCACCGGTCCTGTGTCAGATGGGGGTGCTGAGCCCAGCGGCTGGCTCTCTGGTCTCTGACAACTAAATTAATCAATGACGGCAGATCTGCCCAACCTAACTGACAATGTCAGCTACACATTATCCTCTCAAAGGTCCATCTCCAGCCTCTCCTCATGCCTGTGTCTCTAACCTGGGGAATAATAAGGAAGCTTGGCAGAACAGGAAACCCAAAGAGAAAGGGGAGGTCAGGGACAGTGCCCAAAAGAGGAAGATGGTACTTCTGGTAGCTTGGTACTTCTCCAAGCATAGGTGTTTGAGAGTAGCAAGGAGAAGGAAATTGTAGTAAGGAAGCTCCCCTCCTGTTCATTCATTCTCACATCCACAGCTTGATGGAAAGGTGATTATGTGTCTGGCTCTGGCTCTGGCTTTGGCCTGACCGTAATGCTGCTAATAGACAGACCAGAGCCTGCCTTCCTGGAGCAGCCTATCTCTTGGGACTTCCAGGTTGTGAAGAGCAAGAACAGTGGAATGTGTTATGTGTGGATGCAGGAAGCACAGGGGCCTGATTGGGAGTGACAGCTGTGTCAGTGTAGCTGTTGGGACACTGGATTTCCTCCTTTTTTTTTAAATTAACACCGTTAATGTTGACATAACTTTTTGATAGTATATCTTCAAGATTGTTCCATACCACATCATAAAGCCACTAACTTTTTAATAGCGGTATAGTATTCCATTTTATGAATGTATCCCAATTAATCAATCAGCAAACTGTTGAGGAACATCTAAACTGTATGTCATCCAGAGAAAGGAACAGGTGGAGCACAGAGGATTTTTAAGTAGTGAAAACTACCCCAGATGACGGAACAATGGTGAATGTGTTATTATGTATTTGTCCAACCCCAGAGTAAACGCTCTGCAAGTAAACCCTCATAGCAAGCTATGAATAATGATAAGATACATTCATTGTGACAAATGCACCCCTCTGATGGAGATGTTGATAATAAGGGAGTATGTATACAGCCCTGAGTTTGGGTTATACCCTCCCACACACTCCTGCTTCTTTACGTGTCCTGTAATTTGGTTAAGAACTAAGCATTGCATGTCCTTCCACCCATGAAAATAATAAATTTTGTATCATCGTTTGAAATTTCAAACAATGTTGAGATGAAGACCCTCTTCACGTCACCTGCACCTCTCCATACGGGTATTTCTGAGGCCACATTCCTAGATTCTGCCCAGCGTCTTTTACACTGAACTTTGCTGTCCCCGTCACTGCAGCAGCACAGAGTCTCAATCCTGCGCCTTGACGAGCTAGTGGCGCCCTGTGCCCACCCTCTTCAGACCTGGCAGGTGCTCCTACAAGGGCCCTGGCTGCTCCTTGATGAACTGCTGCCATTCCCACAAAAGCTCACGGGGAGGCAAGAACACCTCATTTCTGGTGGCCAGGAACATTGCTCCGCCCCTGTCCCCCCCACCCCCGAACCCTCTCCCAGACTCCTGGGGACTTGGTTCAGGAATCAAGCTGAACACTAAGCAAGAGACCAACCTCTCTTCACCTGGGTGATGCCCCGAGCCGCTTGGGTCTCTTCTTCTCCTTCTGGGCCTGAGGCTGGCGGATGCGGGGAGCACAGGCTGGAGAGAGGCAAATCTCCAGGGGAGCTCAGGACTCCTGCAGCTGAGGAAACAGCCAATGTCAAGGGTGCGGCTTGAGGAAGCACTCACGACCGACAGAAAACCCTGGGCAGTGAGAAGATGGAGAGAACGTGTCTCCCTTGCTGAATGGCGGGGGGACCCAAGGTGGGGTGCTGCCACCCACTGCAGGCACCGCGGGGACAAACCTGAGCACAGGTGAGCTGCCGTGCACCTGAGCACAGGTGAGCGGGTTCGGACCAGCTGCTTTAGGAGGGCCAGCACTTCTGTCTGAAGGGGGCGGGGGTGGCGAACTCCTTGGGGGGCTGGTCTAGGACAGGGGTCCTCAATGCTGCTGCCCAGCAGAACCCACAGGGGACAGGTTAGGGTACCCAGGCCCAGCCCCCACTGACTCAGTTGGAATCTTTGGGGGTGGGGGCCTGGCAGTAAGGATTTAAATTCCTCAGGTGATCCCCACATTAAGCCCAGTTTCTATCAGTGTGAGTCAGACTTCACAGGCCGTGAAAACAAGCAGAAGAAGGGCCACCAGCGCTGCGGGGAGCCGGCAGCCACAGGGTGCCCAGCACCCCCAAGCCTCACCCCACCGGTGCCCTGGATCCCTGGCTTCGGGACCCACCCCTCCCACCTCTCCTGGAAATAGGGGAGGTGAAGAGTAATAGACACCACCGGCCGGACCTGTGGTGGGAACAGCACTGCTGAGGGACCGTGAGGCGGGCTCGGCCAGGCCTCTGACCAGCCAGCGGAGAGACCAGCAGCCCGGCCCGTCCAGGCCTCAGTCTCCTCTCCTGGGGATCAGAGCCCCCCTCCTAACCAGGCGAGGGGGTTGCTTCTGCGAGGCGGACGCCGACCACACTCTGAAGAGCCAGGCAAATGGAAAACATTTTCTTGAACTTATTCTTGATCCTCCCCAGTAACTGGAAAATTCCAGGATGAGAAATGGTCCCTCAACAACTGTTTGAGCTGAGGGGTGGGAGGCGTCAGGGTAGGGCCCCACATCAAAGCCTTCCTCCCAGCAGGTCGAGGCGCCTGCAGGGGTCCGAGTGGGGACAGTGATAGCACAGGGTGCGGCCAGGGCTGCTGCAGAGACGTTGAGATAGGAGCGGCTATCTGGGAACAATGGGGCAACCCTCCGTTGTCCCTGAATCTGACAAGAGGGGATAAGCCCCTCCCAGCGGCAGGGCGCCCATTGTCCGTTCATTCATCCCTCCTCGTTCCCGAACTGTGTTAAAGGTAAAGATGCCTGGGGAGCAAGAATCTGCTCCCTGGGGGCAACAGAGATAATTAAGGTCAACGGAGAAGTTGCATTTACATACAACATTGTGTGCTAAAATGTAATACTGATGATGATGACAAAAAGCCACCACTCACTGAGGCCCCAACCCAGGCAGCAGGCTGGGAGTCTGTATTGAACGGCACAGATCTCAAAGCGGATGGACGCACTCTATTTGACACACGTGGAAACTGAGGCTCAGAGGGGCTGACTGCGGGCCGATCACACAGCGACTTGGAGGCCGGGTGCGGACTTGACTCCGGGATGGGTCTCCTTCCCCCGCCCGCTGCGGTGATGCAGACTCCCAGGGAACCACGCCTCCTGCCCCGGTCACACCCAGCACCCCGGTCAGTCTCGGTGGTTTCTGCTCAGGCCACGGCCTCCAGCATGGGAAAGGGCGGGGGGACAGCCCATGACTGTCCAGCCAGGTCCCAGGAAGCGGACAGGAGACACTTGTCCAAGGGGCGACCCTGGCGTGAGAGCTCAGCCCCCGGTGAGACATCCTCGCACTCCAGGGAGCTCTTGCAAAGACACTGTCAGGAACCTACAGCCAGGTAATCAGCACCCCCCGCTTCCTCCTAGGCTCCCCACGGAGCTGGAGATCTGGAGGCAAGACCCCAAGATTTGGTCCCATTCACCCAGCACCTGCAGCAATGGCATGTTTGATAAGGAATCCATAGATGGATGGATGCAAGGGATGGAGAAAAGGAAGAAGGGGAGAGGTTGAGAAAGAGAGGGACACGGAATATAGAGTGAGTAGAAAAATCCATTCTATGGAAAAAAGCAACCAGTAAAATGATTCAGGGCCCGCCCTGCCCCGCCCCATCTATGACACGGCTTTAGGGGAAACAGAAATAAGGCGGAAAATGGATTAAAGGCAAAAGGGCCATTAACATGGGCTAGTTGGGCCAGGGGTCTGGAATATTAAGCAGCTGTGAAAAATGAGGGAGGTGAGCAGACACACACGTACGCACAAAGGTCTAAAAGACAGACTGCCGAGGGGACAACGGACATGCTGAAATACTGGATTCCCTCCAGTCTAATGCCACAGTCTGAGCGGCCAGAGCTGAAGCCGGTGGCTGGATCTGGGCGATCAGCTGACCTGGTCCTCAGCCTCGGGCGAGCACTTCCTCCCACAGGAGAGCAAGTCTTGCCCGCCCTCGGTCTCTAGCAACAGGGATCTTGTGACCTGACTCCCAGCCTGGCTCGACTCCTCGAGTTCCTTGAAAATACTTGTACTGAGTTCAAGACAAAGTGAATAAAATGGGCTCGCCTTACCTCTGGTCCCATCCAGTGACAGCCCACAAAGAGCACACGCAAAGAACACACTCACCTGAGCACAGAGACAAACCTACAGAGTCCATATAGGTTACACCTAAGCTTCACCCTGTGGATGTTTCAAATATTTCTGATATAAAAATGCAAAACCAGGCCGTTTTGCGGCATGGCCCAGTCTGCACGGCAATGTGGCAGCCGTGCCCCCACACAGGACAGCATCCGCTGGATGCTGGGAGAGGCCTGGGCCTTCATTCAGGGCAGGAACCTCCCACAGCGCACAGCCCGGCCCTCAGGGACAGCGCAGCCCAGCCCAGCCCAGCACAGCTAGAGGCGCCGCGGCTCAGAGCCCGGGGAAGACCAGCCCACGGTCGCACAGCAAGCCGGGCACAGAAGGGAACCAGGACTCAGGACTCCGCACGGCCTATGTGCCTTCAGCCTCCCAGGCGGCACCTCACTTCACCAGAGACCAATCACAGCCTGGGAAATGAGGTGACCCGCTTGACTTTAGGCCAGAACAGGGCTCTGAGGGTTACCCTGGGCCCAGAGCAAAATCCAGCTCTGGCAGAAGCAACACCCCCGGCAACGCAGAGGCCAAACACAAGCACCAGAGCTGGCCACAGGCCTGGCCACTGGACAACTCTTGCTCAATGTTTTTCTTTGCTTCATGGTTTCCACACCCAGAGGAACGACACTTCCCTAAAAATCAATTGTCCCCTGTAACCCACCTACACAGTTCGTGGAAAGTACGGGTTCGACGTTCCAGAAGACCCAACAGAGGGTGCGGGAAGGCCCCTCCCGGGGTCGGGCATGCTCATCAGCCACAACAACCATCTTTCAAGTTGCCAAGTTCAAATGACCCTGCCCCTTGGGGCTACAGAACTATTTTTACCAACACTTGTCCCTAAGGAGGCTCCACCTGCTTTAATAAATGGGATTAGCCAGTATCAAGAGACACTAAATGACTTCAAGTTAAGGGAACTGAAAATGGCCTGGAAGAAAACGCTAGAATTGTCCACTTCCGACAGAGAAGAGCAGCCGGCCATCAGTCTGCAGCTCAGAACACGGGAGGGGCTGGTCCCGGGGATCTGCAAGGCGTCAGACAAAGTTGGCCCCAGGAGATGAGTTCCCAACTTCCAGAACAAATAAGAAGACAGAGGCTCTGGTTGTAACAAGAGGCATCACAGGGGGTGCCCAGCACCCAGGAAGTGCATGAAGTGTGAACATCACACACGCGCACACACACACACACACACACGTGTGCACGCATGCGTGCACACACATACATTTTCTGAATCTCTTGACTTGTGCTGAACAGCCAAATGACCACACCTCTGTCCAAGCGTGCCCTCTTGGTGATCATACCCTCATCTCAACTCTTAAATAGCATGATTCCCAAATATGATATCCCAAACATTTATGCATTTACGCCACAGATTAATCAGGGCTCTCTAGAGCCAACAGCACATGTGAGTGTGAATGGGCAGACTGATAAATAGATGACCAATAGGCAGACGATAGATGAGAGATAATAAGGAGAGAGATAATAAGGTAGGATAATAAGGTAGGTAGATAGAGAGATAATAAGGGATAGATAATAAGGTAGGTATATAGAGATGACAGTTAAATAGGCAGGTAGATGTGAGAGAGAGAGAGAGAGAGAGAGAGAGAAACAGACAGATAGACAGACAGACAGAACATGTTAAAGAGTCAGTTCGCACACTGAGGAGGCTGACAAGTCCAAAATCTGCAGGGTGGAATAGCAGGATGGAAATCCAGGGAAGAGCTGAAGTTGCCCCTCAAGTCTGAAGGCATTTGCAGGCAGGATGCCCACTTTCTAGGGACTTCAGTCTTTTTCTCTTGAGACCTTCAACTGACTGGGTGCAGCCCACCACACTATGGAGGCAGTGTGCTTCAAGCCCACTGACAGAGCCTTCACAGAGACAGCTAAACAGACGCTTGACCTCCTGTCAGGATACTGTGGCCCGGGCAAGCTGACACCTAAATTTTACCTCCACGCTGCAGATTCATACATCCAGCTGCTTCCTGAATCTCTCCAGATGGGTATGTGAAGAGGTTCCACCCCTGCCCACAGGACAAACAGATTCCCGCTCCCCTCACTGGCCCCCCACAGGGATAAGGGCAACGTCCTTCTTTGCTTGCTCAAGAATAAACCTCGGGTCAGCCTTGTCCTGAGACCTCACTCCAGCCCACCAGTCAGTACCCCCTTCCCCACAGACTCCCCTTAATCACAGCTCGTGACCCTCTGCTACGCTGCCAGCCTCCCTCCCCCTTCCAGGGGTGCCTGCAGAGCCTGCACACCTGCCACCTCCCAACTCCCTGCATCCACCTTCGCCCCTTCCCTTTCGTTGTCAGCCCAGCAGCCAAAGGACCAGTGAAACGCTCCTCCCACCTGCTCAGAAGCTGCAGATGAGCCCTGAGCCTCTCCTGCTCTTTGCAGCCAGACATCACCCCCCATATGCCTGCCCAACCCCCAGAGCCCACATGCTGCCAGTCCCGAGCCAGCCTGCACCCCAAGTCAAGGAAAGACCATGAGGAAATTAACCTGAGGACAAGGGGGGGGGGGCACAAAGGGCATTAACAAAGGGAGCGGAAGGGAAGGCACGGCCGGATTTGTGTCTTTGAAAGGCTCCCCGGGCAGCTGGTGTGGGTTGTTCTTGGAACTGTATTTTAAAGGAAGACTCGGGTGGCGTCCAGGTAAGGAGAGGAGGGAGGTAGGGAAAGGAGGGGCCAGGGCCTGGGCAGGTGCAAGGTACCGTCCAGCAGCGCACTGCCAGGCGGCTAGCATTTCACACACCCACGGCCGGAGGAATCTGGGGAACAAAGCAGACGGAGCTGGTGGCCAGGAGGAAGAAAGCCTCCCGCTGCCTGCCAAGAGGAGGGGCAGACACGGGGTGCCAAGCGACGGCTGGGCAAGGGAGTGAGTCTCCGTCCCACCCGCGGGCACCCTGCTCTTCCCTCTGACAGGAGCTGCGCACAAAGGCTCCAACCCACGAGGTTCCTCTGTCCTGGGAGCTGCTCTGAGGCGGGTGGGGAGGGAGAGGAGGGGGCACTTGCCTGCAGCAGAACACTGAGTGGCGGCCCTCGGTCCACCGGGGCTGACTTCTCTGGGGCCTCCTCTCACTGTGCCCGTGTCACCTCCTCCACCGCGTCCCAGGAAAGTGTCTGCAGGGCCGGACGCAGCCTGCAACACGGCGCCTCCTTCCTCCTAGTCCCTGACCAGGCCACTCACGGGAGCAGGGCCCTGTCACTAAACCTGGAAAGATTCCCCAAGGGAACCCAGGGAGGAAGGAGCAGGAGGGCAGGGCCAGTGAAGGAGGGGCGCTGACTAGGTCCGGGGACGCCGCCCCGGGGCCTACTGCACCTCTCTCCAGCCACTGGCCACTGCTGGACTGCTGTGCCTCGTGTCTTAGCCTCCGGCGTGTCCTGTGTGACCCAGCCGGCTTCAGTGTCCACCAGTGCTGGGGCCACGTGCAACCCCACCAAGCACCCTCACTCCCGGGGGCAGGCCAGGCATGAGGCAAGTGGTGAATAAAGCCGTGTTCAATGACTGAGCAGCTCAGGCCACACGGGAGCAGGCGTGATGGAGCCTGCTGGGGGAATCGAGAGTACAGTAGAACCTTTTGCAGACCTTGATTCCAGACAGTGAAGTGCAAGGTGACGCCAGTGATGCTGCCTGGGTCTCGGGAGTCTCTGTGGGCTCTCCAGGCGACTTCAGTTGGTCAGAAAGGGCAGCAGAAACCGTGGCACTCGTGTCAGTAACACCACAAATGGCACCGGCAAGACCAAGCTTGGCTTGATAGTGACCATAAGGCCATCAACTCAGTCTGGTGACACATCAGAAGCCAGCACTGGCGGGCATTTTGAGGTAAAGAAGTGGGGAAACGAAGACTCAAATGAAGAGGAGCTGAAAGAACGCTTCTCGGGGAGGGAGAACCAATATGAGGAATTTCTGCAGGAGCAAACGCAGGGATGCTGGTCTAAACCAGTGGTTCTTCATGGAGAGCGATGGCCTCCACCCTCAGGTGGTACCTGGTGATGTCCAGAGACACTTCTGATAGTCGTGCCTGGGGAGAGGGTGCTGCTGGCACCCAGCGTGAAGCCAGGGAGCACCTACAAGTGCACAGGCAGCCCCCCAACAGAGAACGCTCCAGCCCCAAGCGTTCAGTCTTGGACTCCGGAGCACGCCAAGAAAGCCCAGGCTTCTTGATGTTGGCAATGTCTTCAATCAATGCCTAGCACAGCCGTGCCACCATCCCCTGCTCTCTGAACGGGCTCACAGTGCCTTCTCCCGGCGCACACCCCACCAGCTTGGCCTTCCTTCTGCTCCCCGACGAGCTGCCCTGACCCCTGCAAGGAGATCCTACCCCTCAGGTGTCTGTCACCCTGCTCTGGCCCATCAGGAGGTTCCGTCCAATGGCCAACTCTGGCCTGAAGCTGGGCCGAGATTGGTGGGGGCAGGGCTCTGCTTCTTCATCGGAATTTGTGATTCTTTGAACCGCTGTCTCTGTGCCAGTCCCTTCACGGCACCAGGATGTTAAAATCCCTGAGGGCAATGGTTAGAGTGGCCTTTTACACCATTGTACTTCAGAGGGGGTACAGGCCCGGGCTCAGAGCAGATATCCAGGGATACAATTTGCCACTTTATTTTGTATTTTTTATTGAAATCACATTAATTTATAGCATGTCATAGATTTCAAGCATTCAGACTTAAAGGTCAACATGCATAGACTGCGTTATGTTCACCACTGTAAATTTCAATTCCTTCCTCCATCATAAAATTCACCCTTTTTACTCAATTTACCTACCCCCTTTTACTTTGAACCTTCTAGTTACCACTAATTTGGTCGTATAGCCCAAAAGTTTTTCATATTTTTGAGCTTATTTGCTTGTTTACATTTCTTTATGATTTCATACAGCATTTGTTTTCCTCCATCTAACTTATTTCACTAAGCATAATCCCCTCCAGGTCCATCCATGTTGTTGAAAATGACAGGATTTCCTTTTTCATAGCTGAGTAGTATTCCACTGTGTATCTACACCACATGTTTTTTATCCACTCAAACTCTACTGCCACTTAAATCTCCCAAGTCTGAGTGGGATAGGCAGCCTTAGGGCTTGAATACATGGCCCATTTGCGGTCACCACTCAGTACATACCGCTGGATGACAGATGGACAATCCAGCAGTAAGATGGGTGAGCTCAGCCAAGCATGTGTTGCTCATTAGCCGTCACCACCTCACTTGCCATCAGCAGGGATTTTCAGTCGGGCTCCTGAGTAAACCACAACTGCCGTGCTTCTCTATGGAGATGCTCACTGTCCACTGGCAGGCATCAGGGCAGTGGCCGCCAAGTACCAGGGGTCAGAGGTCATGGCTAAGACAAGGGGGCAGCTCTGGAACGCTCCACAGAGTGCTTTCACATCCACACGCTGGTCGTTATTTCACTTCATGACAGAGATGCAGAGAGGCGGGAACCATTATCCCATTTTCGAGGTGAAGGAACAAGACTCAAAGCTGGCTCACGTCCCACGGCCAAAAGGAGAGCCCAGGGCTTCCCCCCAAGCCTCCCCACCCGAGGCCAAGCTCCTCTTCTCCCGGGTTGCACAAAGTTGGCAGGATGCAAGTTGGCAGCACAGTCAGTGAAGGACTCTTAACCCAACAGGAAGCAGGAAAAACAGATTTCACTTAACATCACCACATACTAGCATAGAACTCGCCACTCCCCCGGGGGATGCCTTCTAGAACTCACCTGTCTGCACATGTGCTTTTACATTGTGCAAACTCCAGATAAGGTCCTCTGCTTGCGTTACTCGGATTGTTATTTCAAGGATCTGAAAATGCTCGTTTGGCATTCCTTGGGCTGAATTTTATTTTACGCCTGCTGTATGCGAGGCTCCAGGCCAGGCAATCAAGACAAAACCGTGAGCAGAATGGACACCAAAGAAGTAGGGGAAACAGACTTGAATGAATCAAGCGATTAAATTTGTAGGAACTATGGTTCACTTTAAAGGAAACTACAGGGTTCTAAAACAGCTTGTCAAACTTCAAAATGATCGTTTGAAGGGTTTCATAATATTGTACCAGATGCATAAATCAGTTTATGTGGCCATTCTCCACTTACCCGAGCTCAGTTTCTAACTTTTATTATCATAACTAAAGATACCCTGAGAAACCTGGCAGTGAATTGCCACAATGCCTACAATTCACTTGGAAATCTTTTGACTAGGAAGGATAAAACAAATAAAGCAAGCTTTTATAATTGTGGAAAATAGGCGATGAGTAGACAGGGCTCATGATACGTTCTCTCTACCTGGAGTTTTGAAGTTTTCCATAATCAAAAGTAAAAAAAAAAAAATCATGATTGAATAGACATTTTCACAAAATAGTCTTTTTTTCCCTTCCTTTGAATTATCTCCTTAAGATGAAGCTGAGAGATGAGGTAATGGGGTGAAAATACCCAGACTGTGGCGGCTGTCTCGCCGTGTGCTCGTGGGCTGGTCCAGGGCGTTGACCACTGGCCACGGGCAGCAAGTGCACCTGCCCACCTGTGCCACATACGTGACAGCAGTGGACAGGATGTTACACTGTGTCCTGATGTCACTAGTGTAGAGGCAAGGTCCACTGCACTTTATATTCCTTCCACTTTCCTGTAAGCATCTACCAGCTGCTTACAGGAGGTGGCAGGGTGCAAAGAGGCGAGTTGGGGAGCCCAGGGGGCTCGATTTGAGACCGGTTTCACTGTCCTTTAGCCAACACGTGGCATCCCAGACTTGGGGTTTGCCCTGTCTGAGAACGGCGGACGAAGCATCCTCCCAATCGCTCAACCCGTCAGCAAGAGCCCGGGAGAGCGGGGGCAGCAAGAAACAAGCAGGGTCTGCTCTGCCCTGAGGCAGCCAGCACCTCCTCCAGCCACCAGCAGAACTTCCCTGCAACTCTGATCCCACTTTGCTCGTGCCAGGGGCACTGCTTATCACCTTGGGGGAGCATCATGGTGAGGCCAACGTGAAGAGCCCAGCTTCTTCGACAGGACAGAGGACCTGTGCTGGCTGGGGCCCCTCTGTACGCGGGCACCCCTGAAAATACGCTGAAGTCTACCCTCCGGACAGACTCCTTTCGACAGCCCGGAAGCTTCCAGGCTGCCCCCTCCTCTCCCTCCGCCCCTCCTGGGGATGTAGTCTCAGGAATGCAGACTGCGACAACACCACAATCCAGGGCAAGGCATTTCCAGTCATGGAAATATCCTACTTCAGATCCAAGCCCATCTCTCCTGGCCCCTCCAAAGCCATTACGCAACAGAGGAGCAAACACTCCAGAATCACACCGATGATCACTTCACTGTTAGGTGATTTCATTCTTAGAGCACGTCATAGACTCATTACACAACGCTGGCGCGGCCCGGTCCCCAACACAGCACCACAGCCCAGCTGTCGGGGCCTCTGGCACCTATGGGGCGCAAACATCCTAGAGCAACCCGTGACAGTAACAAATTTCCACAAACTTCATGGCTGAAAACAATATGGATTTAGTCTCTTGGCGCGCTAAAGGTCAGAAGTCCAAACTAAGCCGAAGGTGCAAAGACATTAAGGTGTTAGGTGGCTGGTTCCTTCTGGAGGCGCCAAGGAAAGCGCTTTCCCGGCCTGTGCACTTCAGAGGCCACAAGCATTCCTTGGCTCCTGGCTGCATCACTCTGGTCCCTACCTCTCCCCACCCCACAAGTCTTCTCTTGGGGCATCAGATCTCCCTCAGCTCCCTCTCATGTGGCTGTTTGTGACCACAGTGACCCCCCCATGGGGGGCTCCTTAATCTCAGCACATCTGCAAAGGGCCTTTGGCTGTGGAAGGGGACAGGGAGAGGTTCTAAGGAAACTCTGGGAGTCCCACGTGGTGACCTGAGGTCTCCTGCACCCCTGTTCCCTCACCATCCTATCCCCGCCACCTGGCATGGCGCCCACCAGCCGGTAAGTGCCCAGTAAATGCATAAGGAAAACAAGGCAAAGGGAAGATCAAACACAATCCTAAAGGTCCTAAGATCATGCTGAGACCCAGACCCCTGCGGGTTGCCCTGCATGGTAAAGCAGATGCTCCGGAACCTCCATGCTCGGAACCTCCGTGCCCGCGCACCCAGGCCAGAACAGGCCCCGCTGAGTGGGCCAGGACCACGCCCCATGCTGCCCCACCCCAGTGCTGGGTTCTTCAGGCTGGGCATCTCCAGCCACCTCGTAAGCCTGTTTCCTCGGGCCTCCAAATCCCTCCCCCTCCCAGGATGGCTCCCATCTGATGGCTCAGATGTGAAAATGAGTCTGAAATCCCAGCGAAAGGCAGGTGTGTCCTACACAAGCGCCATCACCCGCAGCACCATCATCATCAATAGGGAAACATAATGTGCAGAAAAGGGGGAAGTACATGAGTGGGGTGCTCACGTGCATGAACTCCACAACCAGACCGCCAGGTTTGAATTTTGGATTGGCCTCCTGTGAGCTGTGCAACCTTGGGGAAGTTACTTAACATCTCTGAGCTTCTGTTTTCTCACCCATAAAACAGAGATTACTACTACCTGCCTTCTAGTGCTGTTATAAAGATCGGATGAGTTCATAACAAACAGCAATGAAAATGGTGTTTGGCCCATAACAAATGCTAGTGACTCTCAGCAGCTGCTGTTCAAACTGCTTTTATTGTCACTGTTTATTAGATGCTATGAGGAGGCACTGCAAGTATCTCGATGCATCTAATCCCCAAAGGAGTCTAAGACTTGGGTATCATTTCAACGACTTTACATAAGAGAAAGCTGTAGGGACCTATCTGGCTTGAAGGTCAAGGTTGTGTCCACTGCCCTAGGGGCGCATGCAGGTCCACCACAAGGCCCAGAAATACTACTCCACATGACGGACCAGCATTAGCAGCCAGGAAACAGGCTGATAAGCTCCCTGGCAGTTCCTGGGTCATTTTCATTTTATTTGTGCTGCTTTTTGCAGCTTTTGTCTTCTACAATTCACTCAGCTGGGCAGGCAGCCCCTGTGGGTATCAAAGGCGCCGCTGGCAGCAGACACAAGAGAGCAGCGTGCCAAGGGGCCCTCCCCGGCCAGCCACCCGCCACCCGCCACGCCGCCTGGGAGACACAGAAAGGAGGTGCCTGGCCGCCTAACCACGCCAGGTGCTACTTAACCCGCAGCCATGAGGTCTGTTCCGGAACAGCCCAGGTGTGCCAAGCCCAGGTGTGACAGGCGAGGGCTGATGTCCAAGTTGTTCCTGGATCGAGGGTGGCAGGCCGACGGCTGGCAACTGCACAGATCCTGGGAATTTAATTTCTGCATGGGATGGAAGAGTTCCGGAAAGCTCTGTGAGGAGGGCATGGCCTGGAATCCAGAATGGACAGGAATCCTGCCGCAGTCCAGGGTCCTGGCAAACGCCTGCTCTAGGCCAGACCCTGGACGTGGGCCAAGAGGTTCAAAGTTAATTGGACATCATTCTAGCCTGGAGACCAGGAGCATCAGTCCACGGAGACACATGGAATGCTGAGATGAGCCTCGAGCAAGAAGCGGTGGGATCAAAAAGGAAAGGGCCGGGCCTCCCAGGTGGCGCAGCGGTTGAGCGCTGCGCTGTGGAGCTGTCGGCAGCGGCGACGCGAGTTCGACGCCTGGCCAGGGAGAATCCCACATGGCGTGGCAGACCTCTCCTGCCTTGCCCGCTGCTCCCCTCAGCAGTGTATTTCTGATCTGCCTGTTCTGCTACCCGCTCTGTCTCTGGTGAACCCTCTCGCCGCCCCGCGTCTCTGGCCTGTACCCCAGCTTGTATGTATAAATAAAAAAAAATAAATCTTTAAAAAAAAAAAAAAAAAAAAAAAGGAAAGGGCCTTAAACACTCACTCACTCAACAACCAGTAACAGAGTGGCAGGTGCGGGGGGACCTGGTGAGTGGGGCAGACTCGTCTCCACGCACATGGAACCCCACTCTTGCTCCAGTCTGCCTCAGGGAGCCACAAAGACTTCACACTTCCGGATGTCACCTGGATATTCATGGGGGACACGTGTCGCTTCTCAGTGGGTCGACTCCCTCATCTGGGAAGTGGGTGTAGCATGTTGTGTTACCACCTCACATGGCCTTGGAAAACCGCCCTGCAGAAAACTCTCCAAATAAGAAAAAAGTCTGCCTTTCGCTAAATGGCAAACACTAGTAACACAGACTTTCTTCACATATGTGTATACTCAAGAACGTGTGCGTGAACTTATACACGGGTATACCATACACACAGTTACACGCATGTGTATACGTGCAAACACGCGTGCCTGTATGTGGGCGTGCGTGTGTGTGCATGGCTTCTGACCAGCCTTGCCAGTGCCGCTGCGTCCCAGCCTGCTCGGGCCTGAGTGCAACGCCAGACCACACGGCCTCGACAAGGGAATTCCTCTCACCTCTCGAGGCCAGGAAGTCCAAGGGGAAGGTGCGGCCGATTCTGCCCCTTCAGAGGCCCCGTGTCTGCTTGCGGACAGCAGTCCTGCCCCTGCATCCTTGCACGGCCTCTCCTCTGCGCTCTCCTGGGAGAGGGCGCGGTGGCCACTCTTCCACGAAGGCCTCTCACCCCACCGACTCCGCGCTGCGGACCCCCCACCACCCCAGCCAGGTCAGAAAGGCCCCACCTATTGGGGGTCAGGGTTTCAGCCTATGGATTTGGAGGGCAGGGGAACAAAGATTCGGGGCATGGCGATGTGGACGGCACCCCGTGGCCGGGGGGGGGTGACCAGTCATCTTCCTTGTAACTATCTGCGTTTCCGAAATCGTACAGCACAGGTGTGACCTTTAAAGGGACTAGGTAAGAACAGAAAACGCTCCATTTGCACAAGGATTTCTAACAGAAGTAATAGCAGCAGGCAGCCGGAGCTGCGGGGGAAGGGCTGAGGCCCCCGCAAACCGTGCTGGGCTGACCTGCGGCCTCCTGCTCCTCCTGGGGCTCAGATGCTCTGGAAAAAAACAGTGACAACCCCGATGTATGATGCAAACCCCAGCAACACTGCTCAAACACCGAGCATGTGCCAGGAGAAAGCCCTGGACTTCTCCTCACCGGGTATCCGTGAATCACACATTCTGTTCTCTCCACTTACAGAAGGGGAAACTGAGGCTCAAAGCAGTGACCCTCGCAGCTGGAGATGGCAGGCTGAGGTGCTGTGTCTGCAGCCAAGGCCGTGGCCCCCCATCCTGTCTTCCCTCTCCATGGAAAGCTCAGAACCAGCCAGGCTGTCTCTGCTGCCAGTTCTCTGTGGGGACCAGAGGCAGGGGCTGCTCAGAGGGCTTCAGTATGGGGGAGGCCTGAGAAAGGATCGAGGCTGTGGGAACAGCCGAGCCGGCAGCCCCGGATGAATGTCCATGCCAGCTGAGGTGCACATCCGGGCATTCTGCGCCCTGGTGAATGGGCCCCGGAACAGCGAGGTCCAGGGAGCCAGCAGGGCGGGAAGTGGCTGCCAGGCCTCTGGCACCAGCCCCGGGCTGTGCACGCTGGGGCCAGCTCCACTGGCCGACTGTCAAGGCTTCAAAGGGGTGGGCAGAGCAAGCCGGGGGACTGGGCTGGACGGGTCTGCCTGAGACTGAGATGCGAGAACAAAAGGAGGCCACTGTGGGCTGGTCTGGCGGGAGCCCTTGGCGGGACTGAGGGCGGGAAGGGAAGTGGCAGAGGGAGGGCTGCGGTGAGTCAGGCAAAGCGCAAAGCCACACAGGCACTCGGCAGGAGGTCCGAGGTGTGACCCCTGCACCCCAGGCTCCTGAGGTCCAGGGAAGCTGTGGCAGGTGTGGCCAGCACGGGGCACCCGCCGTCCCGTCAGCAGTCCAAAGCAGCGGATTGCCCTCTGTGCCGTCAGAGTCCATCCCCACATTTTCCGCTCACCCACAGCTAAGCAGACACCAACCCTAAGCCACACCGGTTATCCTGAGGGCCAGGCGGGGGTCAGACGGGGTCCCTGCCAGGTGGCAGGAGCCGGCACTCTGGCTGTGGGGTGCATGCCACCTCCCCCGAGGCCTGGGGAGGAGATGAGACAGGGCAGAATCCTGACACATCACAGGAGTTGGCGTGCCCCCGACCACCTGCAGAAGATGCCTGGGCACCCCTCTGGACTCCCACAAACTGTGACCTGGGGCTGGGACCCCGCTGTCTTCTGCTTCCTGCCCCAAGCACGGATCTGTGCTGCTGGGCTGGCCATCAAGCATCGGCACCCCGCCGGGGTGGGGAATGGAACCCACAACACAGGACCCCCCCACCCGCAGCGCTGCCTAATACTCTTCTAATGGCGTCTTCCGGCTCCCAAGGGACTGGCCGCCACGTGGAACGTCAGCGCCGGCCGTGCGAGCCTGACACGGCCACTGTCGGTGCTGCCTGAGAACAGTGGGGAGGAAGGACAGTCACTTGGCTTGGGCGACAACAAGCAGCTCTCCCTGGACCACACGGGCAGGGCGAGGACCCAGACCCCACCGACGAGACGCCCCCACTGACGCACCCCTGCTGGGCCTGCCTCCGAGGCCCACGTGCTCGTCCTAGAGACGACACCACATCATGGAACTGGCTGGGGAGCAGCTGAGCGCAGCAGCTGGTGATCAAGGGCCACCTCTGTGACCAAGGGCGCCAGAGGTGATGGAATCGGGGGGTGGGGGGAGCAGGTGGCAGAGGCACAAGGAAGGAGCTTAGAAGCCAAGGCTGGAGTGCAGGGGCCCCGGATCTCACCTTTCCATGGGAGTCATCTCCCGGAGCATCTTCTCATTTGGTAAAGGAAGGGGCTGGGGCAGGGGAACCACAGGATTTCTCTTGCCACACACATTCCATGATGTTGCACTAGAGGCCATTTTGGGGTGCTGTAAGGAGAACACCTGAGCTTGTCCCTCAAAAGGCTCTGCAGAGCATCCGCAGCTCGGGGTGCTGCCCAGGCCTCCCGGGAGAGGCGGCCGCTTCTCCATCCTGCCCAGAACTCCTGATGCCAGCGACATGGCAGGCAGAGAGGACAAGTGAGGCGGGGGAGGTGGCCCCGACTGGACGTAGAACTTGGGGAAAGTCATTTCACCCCTGCAGGACTTCGCTACGACGGGTGTGAGATGGGGGTGAATCACACCCGCCTCGAGAGATTCAATGAGACCCCGCAGACACAAGGCCTAACTAAACGCAGCGCAGAGAAGCAACTCCCATCTCTCGCCTCTGATCTGCTCGGGTGGGGCTCACATCCTCTCCCACATCCACGATGACCGAAGAGTGAAAGCAAGGAGTCTGGGTTTTCAGACTCCCCGTCTCTGCTTGGATGCCTGTTCTACCTGTAAGGTCCTGGGCAAGTTATCAAGCTCTCTCCGCCTCGGTTGCTGCATCTGTAAAATGGGACTATTAAAGTCCCATTCACACACACAGGGGGAGCCGATGGAGGGATGAGCTGAGCGGACCGGTCTCGGCTCTGGCTGTGCCGGGAAGGGGCTGCAGGAGAATGGGTGAATCTAGATCACCCCTAGTGCTAATCACAGGCTGGTGGGGCGCCGACAGAGGTTCTTGCCAGACGGAAGCAAATACTTTGCATTTTGGCATGAAGAAGTCAGGGACAGTGCAGGCAGACATCTGAGGGTCCTGCTGGGGGGGGGCCCTCTCTCCTTTTTAGGGGGCCTAAAGGTGCCTGATGCCCAGCTCCAGAGCACCTACCCTGTGTACCAGCAGTCTCCTGTCTCCTTCCAGAGCTGCCGTGGGGGTGAGCTGACCTAGTTACTCCCTACTAGTTGAGGAAGTGAGGTCCAGAGAGGGCAGGAGACAGCTCCACAGAGAAGGTGCCAGCCCCAGTAGCTGGCCCTGGAGGACTGGAATGCCCGGGGCCCAACAGAAAGCATCCTGCTTCCTCTCCCGACCTGCTGAGCAAACACACGTGGACGGCAGGTGCCTGCGGCAGCGGGCCAGGCTCGGCTTCTGCCCACCACCCTGTGCTGCCTGCCAGGCCAGCGCCGGCCCAGGCTGAGCCCCGTGACCTCCTGGCACCGGCTCAGCTATGCTCTCTGAGCTGGCAGGCGAGATGGGCCAGGCAGTGAGGAAGGGTGCTCCCCTCTGCCACGCCAGGCAGGACGCCTACGGCACGCACCCAGTGGGGCGTGCATTTTAAGGAGCTCGGCGTGGAGACCAGGAACTGGGAGAGGAGTCAAGTGAGGCCCTCTGAGCTGAGATCTCAATGCAGCCCGGTCAGGGGGTGCGGCCCCTGCAGGCCACGCCCCCTTGTCCAGGTGGGATTTCCTCATAATCAAAGGGCTTGGCCTGCAAAGGGCTCTGTGTGTGGAAAAGAAGCTGCTCTTTGCAGTCAGCGAGCCCTGGGCATGAAAGCTGGAGCTGCTGCCTGCCTCGTGGCCACTTACTTAACATCTGCACCAAATTCCTCCCTCTTTAAGATGGGGAAGACAATTCCCCGAGAGGCCCTGCAGTGAGACTCAAGGAAGAATGGCCAAAAGTTCCTGGCCTAGAGCAAGCACCCCAAAAGCACCCCAAAGCCAGGGCTACTATCTGTCTAGCTCACCTGCAGTGAGCTCCTGACCTGATTTCTGTCCTGTCCCTGAGGGTGCAACAGGCTTGCCTTGGGGCCGGGGAGACAAAGTTCTCAGTGGAGCTTCAAAGACTCCCCGACCCTTCAGCTCCTCAGCTCCTCCAGCCCCCAATAAGCACATGCACATTCTAGAGTCAACCCCTCCCACCCACTGCCCCACTCTGCGCATGTCCAGCAAACGGCTCCTCGGCACCTACAGAAGACCCAGTGCCTGGGAGGACAGTGGTGAGTCCAGCGAACAAGAGAAACCCCGAGCAAGGGGCAGAACACTCCAGTCCTGCCCACAACGATGTGTCCTTGTCAGTCGTGCAACAAGGGTTAGAGGTGCCAGGTGCACGCAGCACTTGCCACCCCCTGCTCACTGAATAGTTATGATTGACATTCTCTACATCCATTACCAAAAAAAAAAAAAAAGCTGCATAACAGCAGAAGCCAGTGGCACAAGCACTAAGTGTCTGAGAATCTGGGTGGTCAGCAGGAGGCCCAGATCTCTCCAGCCAGCCGGAGAAATGGCTCCACACCTGCAGAGATCAGGCACACCCAAAGCTGGAAAGCACTTCACTTGCATTCTAGCAGGGAGATGAGCACAAATGAATGTGCATGCATGCACACACAAATGCACACACATGCACACATGCACACATGTACACGTATGTGCACACCTGCAGTGTGTGGCAGTCCCCTGAACTAGACTGGACTGGGCTCAACAAGAACAGCCAGAGCACTTCAGAATTGTCTCCTGGAGTCAGAAGGCTAGTCCTGAAATTTCCTTCTCTGGGGGATGGCAGGGGTTGAATAGTGAAAATGGAAAAGTTTCTTCAAAGACCAGTCTGCGGTATCTACAGACATCACCTCACGGGACAAAGCAGGCCATGTTACTGGGTCCGACCTCAGAGATTCAGAGGGTGGGTGAAGAGCTGGGATCCTTCACATAAGCAATTCACCACCTCACTGTCCCGGGAAGGGAAGGTCCGTATCATTATGTAACTTACACAAAGTAACCAAGCTGAGTCTCAAGTCGGGATTTGAACTCGGGCTGTCTGGACCACCCTAAGCCCAGTGCATTGGGGCAAAGAGGCAGCGAGAGCCTGAAACACCAACACAGTGACCAGATGCTCACGTTGGTCCTGCCAGGGAAGAATGACGAGTCCTGGATACAGATGGCCTGGTGTAGGGAAAGACCCAACCCTTGCCCAAGAATGGACCTGCGGGCTGAGAGCTAACGCAGCCCAGGGATGGGGGCTCCTTTACCCAGAGTAGAAGGAGAGCAAAGAGCACCGCGGAGTGGCAGGAATTAACAGCAGCCCTACTGGGGGGCGTGGGTCTGAATTAAGCCCCACTGCAAGGAACACGATACCCCCTCTACTTCCAAGCTCCAAAAATCTAGGATAAAGGTCAAGCAAAGTGCTAACTGGTCTACATAACCCTCTCCTCTACCCCAAAATGTCCTCGTTTTCCTGAGGATGAGGACAGCCTGTAATAAGCCACCTCTGCACAAGCCCTACTCAGCTGTCTCAGCTGGGTTGAAAGTGGGAAGAAAAAACAAAAGGGACTCCGGGCCGATACCCAGCATCAGATTCGGTGGTTCTGGGCTGGGGCCCAGAGGCTAACTCCTGAACGCCCTCAGGGGATGCTACCGCAGTTATTCCTCAAGCCACATTTTGTAAAATATATTTTTTACATCGTTGTTCATTTTTGTACAATGTTTGATTTCTCCTAGGGTCACATTTTAACACCATTCCTCTGAGTTGGAGGAATGAAGCTGAGAAATGGCTCCAGGCCTGCAGAGATCAGGCGCGCCCAAAGCTGGAAAGCACGTGCATTCTAGGGGGAGATGAGCACAAATGAATGTGCGCACATGCACACGCATGCACACACATGTGCGCACATGCAGGTATGCGTCCATGCATGCACACGCTCCCACCTGTGTACAGAAAAGGGGACGGGGTGGTAAGAGGAGCAGCTCTCAAGCACTCATGCTTCTCCCAGCACGCACCAGCATAAGCTCTGTGCTCACATTACCGCAGCTAAGCCTCACAATAATTCTGTGTGTAGGAGACATTTCGGTTGACACTTTTCAGGTGAGAAAAATAGAGCATAGAGAAGTCAGGGTGTCCGAAGTCACAGAGCTAGAAAGCCGTGGAGTCCAGGTGTGTCTGCAGACTTCCTGCCCCTAGCGCCCCTTATCCACTGGCTGCAGACACAGAGACACCCAGGAGGCTGGAAGAGCCTCCAGAAACCGCAGTCCACGGCAGTGTCTTAGAAAGGTGAGAGCACATTCTTGAACTTGCCTTGAGTCCCCAGCACCTTAGAGCAAAGCTGCTGAGATCACCAGCCACTCTCTCTGACGCCTTTGCAGTGGGGACAGGCAGTCACGTCACTTCTTTTTCCTGCTCATCTGCTCCACCAGCTTCCACCACCCCCACTGTCCAGCCACCCCCCAGCAGGTGGTCATGGGGAAGGTGACCGTCCCGCCTCTGGTCCCCACAGCCCTGCGGGGCTGCACCCTGCCCTTCTGCAGACAGGCGCTGAAGGAGCCTCAGAGAGGGGAAGGAGCTTGCCTGACGTCACACAGCCAGTCCAAGGCCCAGTTCTGTTTCTAATGTTCAGTCTTGTCTAATCTAGAGCCCAAGCCTGAAATGTGATTCACGCGCCCCAGTCAAGGCTCCTGGGGTTCGAAGAAAATGCGACAACACCCGGCTGCAAACGCGATGACCCTTTGAGCTGCAGGGAGGGACTTCCTGTGCGGTTATTAAAAGTAATGAAGGGGGCGGGGTGGGACTGGGAACAGGAACCACGCTGCTTCCCAGCAGAGGGGGCGCTGGGAGCCAAGGAGATGTGCTGTTCTCTAAGGCACATTCCCGGGCAGGGGCGGCCTGCTGTGGCCTCAGTGCCCAGACGGCGGGGAGGCCGGGCTGGACGCTGGCTCACTGGGGACGTGGCTTCCGAGGCTGGGGGTCGGGCCTCCAGCCAGCAGCTGACAGGACTGCCTCTGGCGGGCTTCCCTAAAGACAGAATATGGAAAGATTTTTTTCCTCCCTGTTCCATGTTCCCTCACCTTGGGAAAAATAACAGAAAGAAGAAAATGGGCCCCCGCTGGCCCGAAAGAGCCACAGTGAAAATGCACAGACCACAAAAGAAATTGAGAAGAAAGTACGATCTCCAGCTCAGGCCTCGCGAGCACCTTGCAGTGGACTCCGCTACCATCTGTGCAGGGACAGCAGCGTTCAGAAAGGGGCAGGGTGGGGGGCCCAGCCTCCCCATGGCAGGAGGAACATCAGCCGGGAGACAGACCCCAGGACATCAGGCTCTGCACCTAGCAGGCTCACTGGGTTTGTGACTTTGGACTCGGTAGTTTCCCCAGAGACACAGTTTACGCTGCGTCCCAGCCACCAGCCTCCCATCCCCACCGCGACCCAACGCGGGGCTGAAATGGCAAAGGCCTGTGCACGTGAGAAATGTTAAAAATGTCAACAACCCACTACAGCAATCATGCTAAAGCTAGTGCTGCCCAAGCAGGGACAGAGGGCCAGCCCCTTCGGAAGGGTGGACAGAATGGAAGCCATAGAGGGAGCTGGAGAAGCTTAGAGGGCACAGTGCCCCAGGGTCTACAGCCAAACTGCCTGGACCAAAAACTGAGCTCTCTGGCTAACTAGCTGTGTGGCCTTGGGTAAATCACCAAACCTCTCTGGGCCCATTTTCTCCTCCATAAAAATGTAAGTACTGATAGTCCTAACCGCAGAGCACTGCTGCAAGGATGTACTAATCAAATCCGGGCGCTCGTATTCAATGTGTGTCAGTATTGCTATAAAACTGGCAAAAGTCAAACCGCATCATAAACAGTAAAACACTATTTACCAAGGTTTGGGTCCTCTTCCAACCCAATGGAAGCAACCCCAACAAGCAAAAATGCCAAAAATATTTCTGGGTTGTTTGGGGACCTTAAAGGGTCCATTTTAAAACAGGACAAAAAGAACTCACTGAGGAGAAGCGTTTCAGTGAACGGCTGTGGGCAACGGGACCAAGATGGCCGGCAGGCCCCAAAGTTCCACCGCCTTCCTCCTCCAACCCGACATCCCGTGGCGAGGCCGTGGGCACAGGTGCGGGCATCCCGCGGCCACTGCACTGTCCGAGGTGCTGCAGCAGGGACCGGCAGCCCCGTAGTCACAAGTGCCGGTCGGCTCAGCAGGGCGCCTAGCCTGGCGCTCACTGCTGAATGCAAGGCCTCAGCCGGCTGCGGGAAGGACCCCTCTAAGCACGCTCACTCACACCATGAAAAGAACTCAGTTCCCTGCACTCGTAGGACTAGGACCCATTTCTGTGCTGCCAGGCAACGGGGCTCACCTCCAACACATGCCAGAGCAGAGGGAGCTGCCCACCGCGGGAAGGTAGGAACCCGGTCTCCTGGGACCAGGGGTTACACTCGAACCCTCCATCCTCGGAGCTCCGGTCAGCCCTCTGGCCTGCCACGTGGGAAGTGTGCGAGCGCAGGGCACGCCTCCTGGCAACACGGGCTGTGTGGCGGCCGCGCACGTGAGTCCACGCCCCTCCTTCCGTAACGGCGCGAGGCCTGAATGGCATCGCAAAGACACGCAGCCTGGACGAGGCAATGAGATCGGATCCAGCTACTGAGGACCCCTCGGTCATGACACATGGTAGAGATGGGGCTGCAGGGACACAGCTGCCCACTGCACGCCCCTGGGGACACACACTAGTTCCATGACCTCGGGAAGGGGCCTGCACAGCCACGTATCCAGGAGGGCCGTCCCGTGCTGCTTGCGGAGATGCTGGGTCCTGGGACTTCAGGTGGATGTTTAAACTTTATCTCCTGTGCTTGTCCGAATTACTTTTTGCGTTATTCATAAGCAATCCTACCTGGGATGGCTGAGGCAGAGTTCGGCGAACCAGGCTTTTCGGTCAAAGCTGGTCACCTGCTGCTTTTCTCCAGCCCAAGCTGAGCGTAGCTTTTACATTGTCAGACGGTCGGGGACGGTCAGAAGGATGCGGTCTTGTGACAGGGAGAATCTGTCATTCAAGTTTCACTGCATAAAAAGAAAGGTTTATTGGAGCACAGCCAACCCTCTTGTCCAGTCCGCACACACTGTTGGGGCGCGGTGCCTAAAACACTCTCTGGGCCGGCGCACAGAAGGCCCCTGCTCAGCCCGCGTCCCTCCACACCGACCCTGCTCTCCATCCAGAGCCTGGGCTTCTGAATTCACCTGCTCGCCATAAGTCATGTCACCCCCACTTTGAAGCTGGTTCATGGTCTTTCTCAAACATCTGCGGGGAGAAATTGAGTCTCCCACCACAGACGTTCAGCTGAGGTCCCACAAGGCGCCCGACGCTCCCGTTCCCGAGAGCTCTCGCTGGGAACAAGGGCCCGCCCAAGGTCCGGCAGTGCCACACCTTCCTCAAGCTCCTTTTCTCCATTGGGGAATCGGCATCTACACTGGTCCGCTGGGCCTAAGCACCAGGAGGTCAGGGGTCTCCAGAGAAAACTGGCATGTGGCTAAGCTCCCTTCAGCCTGAGTTCCAGTGCTGCTGGCTGTGAACCAGCAATGCACGTGAATTAAGGTGCTTTTGGGCAGAAACAGAACAAGGGTGTGTGGGCCGAAGCGTGGAAACGTGGTCAGAGGGCCCAGGATTTTGCCTGCATTTCCGCAGGGGCCGCGGCTGAGCTCACCTTGACCGTATGGAGCAGAACCACGGCAAGTACGAGACTCAACGAGACGGACTTCCAAGTTCTCTCCACCCTCACTACCACCTCAGACCCCCACAAGACACGCGTCCCTGGGGACAGGGACTGTGACTTGCTGGTGACAGCTGTATCCTGAAGGCCCAGGGCAGAATCCTCCTCACAGCACACCCCGGGCCCACCCCCACCTCACTGACCCGGGGTGGGGCTGGGGGCTGGAGAGCAGGGAGGGTCTATGCTGACAAGGCCACGCCTCCCCACTAGGGCCGGCGGTGTGGCCCTGAACCTCCCATCCTCTGCGGCCTCAGGATCTTCTAGAGAAGAAGCTCAAACCAGCTCCGCCCCGTGGTTGAGGGATCCAGTGATCTGTCCCAAGTCCACGCTTGTCCTTGGCCCCTTATCAACACAGGGGCTCTTCTTGTTTTGGGAAACTTCCAAAGAGGTTCCTTTTCTTTTTCAGGTAACTTACCTAAGCTTGAATATACCCCTTATCACAAACCCCCTTCCATACACTCAACCAAAACCCTCTTGTAATTCTCCTTCAATCTTTGGAGGAACATCTGACAAGGGAGGGCAAATGGCCGCGCGGTCCAGCAGGAAGCCATCGGGAGCTTGTCAACTCGTGGATATTTCTTGGCAAAGACACAGGAAGGAGCCTGACCTCCCCCACCCCCCGCCACCATCCCACCCCCAATGTCAAACATGGCATCCATTTAGGAGTTTCCAAATTAGCTGGTGAAGAAAACAGCACAGAAAAAAGCGAATAATCCTTTAGGTGATGCAACATTAGAAAAGAGAGTAAAGGGGAAACTCCCACAGATAGCAAAGGGCAGAACCCATGGTTCATGGCATCCGGGGGTGTGTTCAGAAACCCAACCTCATGCGTACTCATGCAGCTCAAGCGGCGGTATTCCAGTGCCGTATGAAGTCCGCGGGCCCTGCCAGAGCTCAGAGCTGGCCTCGGAGGTGGTGCCCAGCAGGGATGGCCGCGTCAGCAACTCACCTCCACCAAGAGCGATATGCCCAGTTTTCGCCAGGAAACGCAAGTGAGGTGACACCGGGTCACTTCCCGGCACACTGTTTAAAATGTGGGCGCAAATCCCAACCTGCCACCCCCTGTGCCAACTGGATGGATGTCCAAGTCCTTCACGGGACAGGTGGCAGGCAAGCAACATGGGGGAGACCTGGGCCTCCCAGCCCAGGCACGGAGGAATGACCGATATCCTCACTGGACCACAGAGAAAGAAACAGGCATCTTATTTATGTCTGTGCTAATAAGCCACTGAGGTTAACTTGTCACACCACCTAGAGTTACTCTGGCCACAAAGTCCCTCATTGGACGAGGAGCCAGAGGCTCAAAGGGGCAGGCTCAAAGCTGACAGGACGAGTCAGTATTAAAGGTGTCCAGCTCTTTGGCAAGTTCTTAAGGTCAGTGTCATTGCCAGGCTGGCAGCGGGGCCAGATGCTGGGGATTCGAGGGGAAATACTCTGAAAAGTACAAGGAAATAACCAAGATGCGTTTGCCATCAGCTTTCCTGTCCATTCTCCCTTTCCTAGACCAGGTTCCATCCATCCAGAATTTCACTTTCAGGGGAAAGAGAGAAAGTGACCGTGGAGACAGACACCACCAGCCATGCGCCAAGCTGCCGCACTGTGAGGCAGCTCAGAAGCCCGCGCCCATGCCCTCGACCGCCTGTGTTCATCACCAGCACCGCCCACGGCAGAGGGGACCAGGCTGCTTCACAGAAGTCAAGAAGTTACCAGAAACGAGAATGGCTCCGACAGTGGGGCCAGATGTGCAGACAGGCCATCTCAAGGCCTTCACTTCCCTGCTCATAATTAGTCAGCATCTAGCAATGGTGAGCACCGAGGACATTGCAAAAGCACGACTGTCCCAGAGTACCAATGAAGGACGGTCATTCCAGGAAGCGATTATCTTCAGCCACACACTTTCAAGTGCCCACAGCCCGCAGCCTCTCATTCTTCACCAAAAGCCATCACCGTGGCGGCCCACACCCGCGTGTGCCGAAACACCCGCCTTCCAGCAGACGGGGGGGTTTCTGTAAAGGTCTTCTCATCTGTGCGACCCGGCATTTAACCTACATACTCGGGGTGTGTTTTCTTGTACTGAATGGAGTCAAATGGTTGAAGCACACCAGACACACAAGCATGAATAAAATGCATCTGCCAGGCCCACAGAGGTGACTATCAAGCCAAGAGTGAGCAGAGATGTTACTGCTGTGAGTCCAAGGCCACCCAGTGTGTCAGATGAAGGAAGAACGTGGGAAAAGCAATTCACTGGGCAGGTGCAGTCTTTCATCAATGACTAGGCACACAGTAGGGCAACATGCCCCACAAAGCACAGCACCCCACAGGCCTCCCCAGAGCACCTGCGGGGGTCACTTACATCTCCTGCATCGTCTGTCTCTGTCAAGACCAGGGGGGTGGACTGAATGTCTCGTCCACTTCCCAGCACCCAGCAAGGGCTCAATGGACTTGCAGGATGGACAGATGAGGGAGAGACACAAAAGCTCGCCCTAACGCCACAGGGACATGGGCTCGCCTGCGATGTGCTCGCGCACAGGAGAAAGCGGGTCCTCTGGCATGGAGACAGGGCCCATATTAAACACACACACATACAGGCTCCTCTGTCCTCGCGGGGCCCAGAGTGGGCGAGGGCGTGCCGCAGCCCCCCAGGGAAAGCAGCTACATCCCCCGCTTCACAGGGATGGAGGCAGAGGTCTGGGAAGGGCAGCCGCCCTGGCCCAGGCCACAAGCTGGTCAGAACGCGACTGGGGAGGTGGCCCCACCCAGCATCCCACTAGAGCAGGACCTCAAGTCGGGAGAGGTGCAGGAAGGAGAGGAAGTCTTCGGGAAAGCAATAACACAACCCGCGCTGTCGTGGGCAGGCCCGGGAAGAACGCAGTCTCTGGCTCAACATCTCACCCTCGTGGCCTGCAGCCCTGCGGGCACCCACCTGCCTACACCGACACCCATTCCATGATTCTCAACCATCTGGATCGACTTTAGAAACACCAAGCCTTTCATTGCCCCAAGGCCAATTAAATCCTGGGGGAGGGAGAAAAGGGGGGACCAGACATTAACATTTTTTGTTGTTTTTTTTTAAGATTTATCTATTTATGCATACAAGCTGGGGTACAGGCCAGAGGCGCAGGGTGGTGAGAGGGTTCACCAGCGACAGAGCGGGGAGCAGAACAGGCATATCGATTGAAATACACTGCTGAGGGGAGCAGCGGGAGAGGCAGGAGAGGTCTGCCCTGCCACGTGGGAATCTCCCCAGCCAGGTGTTGAACTCGCATCGCCGCTGCCGACAGCTCCACAGTGTAGTGGCTAACCGTTGAGCCACGGGGGAGGCCCCAGACATTAACAGTTTTGCAAGGTTCTCTTTCTAAGCAGAAGTAAGTCTTTTTCAGACACTGGGTACCCAAGATGCCTACCAAGCCTTTGTTATGTATGCTGAGGAAACTGAGGTGAATCACTTGTCCTCAAAACACAGTCTAAAGAAAGTCACTTCTGCATGGAAAAGGCCCCTGCACCCTAAGACAGAACAGGCCACAAGCTACAGACAGGAAGTCCATGAATGGGGTCAGAGGCCAGAGCACCAAGAACCGTAGAGCTGCTGTGTGACTTGACTCCTGCGCAGAATCTCCAAACTCGCCTTTGTTCACAGCCCAAATTTCTCTACCCCAGGCCCCGGGCTCCCAGGTGCTGAGTCGCCATGTGCAGGGCAGTGGAAGCAGCTGCCCTTTGGGCACAGAAGCGAGACCCATCAAGGTGGGGCAGGTCACACGGCGTGCCCCCATAAGCACATGCTCCAAGACAGCATTTCATAAAGCAAGACCGGTCTGCAACTGGCTTCAGGGTGGGTCCCAGAGGAGCATGCGCGAAGGCGGCCGCATGCCTGCGACAGGCCGGGACCCCACGCGCTGGCTGTTACGGAAGCCTGGTGTCTTGAGAGCCAGGCCAGGGAGGCCAGTGCACATGGTCCTGTGCAGACAGAGGCAGCCAGGCCTGCAGTGGCCTGGGGTGAAGCCTCACCCCTGAGCCCATATGTGGACGTCAGGTTAAATCTTGCAAAAACTAAATTCAGCGAGGATACCAACTACCGTGTTGCAGTCCTAGTCTGGGGCAGGTGCCCTCGCAGTAGCTGGAGTGGGAAGAAGTATCAAGATATTTTACTTCATACGGTAAAAGCAGTATTTTGGAGAAGCAGCATCTTAAAATTGGATTCCAATGGTCACTGGAACTTTGTCACATTCAATAACCAGGAGTTGCCAAAGAGGCCCTGGAGACAGACCCCTGAGACACGGCTGGTTTGAAGGGTGCGGGCTGCCTGCCCTAGGGGAGCTGGCTGGGCATCGGGGTGCCCTGGAGGCTGGAAAGCAAGTGCAAACTGCTCTGCCAAACTGCAGCTCCTGGCTTGGGGTTCCTGGGGCTTTCTCCCAACACTTAGCAAGAGATTCTTGTTGCTTGGGCCTGCAATCACTTGCATCTTTTATCATCAGTTGACTTCCCAGAAATGATGCTGTATGAGTGATGAGTCTTACTCAAATGTACTTCTGATGCTAGAATCTTACTAATCAGAAATTTAGAAAGACTGGGTACCAAATACTCCTCACAATATATGTATATTATTAGTCTATATTTATACTGACATAGTTTATATTAATGGGATGCTATTACTTTAATATTAAAACATCTTAATATGTGTGCATGTTATATATAGTATTTTAGTACATTAAACTGATATATTTTATGCTAATACTGATCTAAAATGATGAGAGCTCAATAAAGACACTTAAAGGCTACGTTTACTATCACCACCACTGTAGCTGTCACTGAGGAACCCAGCTGTGGAGACAACATTCCAAAACAAGGGAAAAGAGTGAGGAGGAAAATTAGAGGTAATATTTTGGAACTACAAGAAAGCAGAAGAAAACACACAGAAACCATTCTGGGCAAGGAACCCCAAAAGGTGCAGGGAATAAGCAAGAGGAGAGGGCAATTCTTCAAGAGCGAGCTCCGAGAACATGCCAGCACCTGTGGGGTCACTCGATTTGTGTCCATTTCCTCACTGACAAATTGGAAGAATGTGACCCGTGACCAGAGGTTACAGGAGTCAGCATTTGTCATGGCACACAGTAGGGCTTCAAGAGATGTCACTTTCCTTCTGGCATCTCTGTCCTCAAGTCCAGCAGTGTTTGCTCTGAAGTGGGGTGACAGAATTATACATAAAATAAACCCACCTATGAGAAACTGAGCTCACAGAAGGAAACAGTGATCACAGAATGATGTCAGCATGCTCCCGCGCTGGGTTGGAGACATCCAGCAGCACTGGAGGAATCAGGGCTCCTGAAAGGAACAAAGAGGGTGACTACTCTTTAGATATTTCTAATTCACGCCATTTCCACATACATTACACATCTATTACTCTGGGAGCCCAAAAGGAGACATATCAGGGATCGCTCGCCCTGTAGTTTTCAAGGGAGAACCTCCCCCATCCTCCTCGCATCGAGGTGACACGAGTCCGCTGGTGTCCCTGCTACCCAGGGTGGCCTGCAGGGCCGTCCACACCTGATGGACTTGGACTTTCACTTGGCCCTGCCTGTCAGGCGCACGGGACGGAAACCAAATGGGATGGAGCGGCACTGAAAAGAAACACGCATGCTCTTGTTTAAAAAAATCCCACAAAGTCAAAGTTCCCATTCTCTCACACCTTCTAATCACATTTCTGAGAAAGGTCTGTTACAGGAAATACAGACCCTTCTCAGAACTCTGTGTGCAGATAAAGACACACATGCACTGCCCTGTCCCATCTTGTTTTCACCAAAGTGGACTAATTCCATACAAGAAGGACTACGGGTTCTTTCTCCCAACTAACTGAGATGGACACCTTTCTGTAGGCATATATAAAAAACATTCTCATGTGCATTTAATGTTTTCCTTTTTATTCTGAAATAATGTCACAATTAAAAAAGTTGAAAGATACAATGAATTCCTATTGTATTGAGGTTTCTCCATGCCGACATCATTATCAAATTGTAACATGACATTACCATCGATATAATGTTACTGCTTTATTCAGAGATGTTATTTAAATTTCACCAATAATGGCTTTTTCTGATCCCAAATCCTCCAGGGTCACACAGTGCATTTAGGTGCCACGTCCCGTAGTCTCCTTTAATCTGGAATTACTCCTCGGTCACTTTGGTCTTGAAGACTACTGACCAGTTACATTGGAGAATGTCCCTCCATTGAGGTTTCTCTGACGTTTCCATATTATTAAACTCAGGTACAGGAACTTGTTACTGCAGGAGCGACTGCTGATTCCAGGGCGGGGAAAGCAGAGAAGCTGGAACATCACATCCTGCAATGCCAAAAAGATGGTAGTGAAGGTCAAAAGGACACAGACCCAACTTGAAAGGGCATCCCAGTGGCCAAATCTAGCAAATCAGAACAACAAAAAAAAAAAAATTGGATTTGTGGGTTATATATAACCAATATAATAAGAATCCATGAGTTCATACTGATAGGAGTAATTGAATTTTTTCAAGTGGGAAATAAATGGAAGCTGGTCCTTACATTAGAATCTCAAGTGGAAAATGTAGAGGTGCGATGAAATAGACAAACACGGCTGGCAAATAGACAAACACGGCTGGCAGCTTAACTGCTTCAAGCACGACTGACCAATGGATGCTAAAATTAATTTGGTGAAAACTGGGACAGGAAACCAAATATTTTTACAATCTCAAAGTATCTCCCAACAAGACGTTTATTAATAGCAAAGCGGAAACTCCAACTCTACAGAGGAGAAGCCCTGCAAGGAAGCCTCCTACCCCAAGCGACCAAGGCCAGCCCCGTGAGTGACGGAACACCCCAGCAGCACCCAAGAGGCATGTGACATCTCAGGGCCAGCTAAGCCTGACGCTGGTGAGCACAGAGGCCGCTTTCTTCTCAGGGCCAGCTAAGCCTGACGCTGGTGAGCACAGAGGCTGTCCACTGGGTTCCATGATGTTGTCGGTGCTGTGACACGAATACTTTTGAAACGTGCTCCACTATTTAGAGAGGAAGGACCCACTGGAAGCGTGACTGCTGGTCAAAGGATGTGTGCCCTCCAAAACCTGGCAAGACCAGCCACTGCTTCCTGGGGTGAGGCTGGTGCAGCCCAGCACCCCCAGGGGCAGGAGACACCCGCTTTCCCTGCCGGCACGCACCACAAGGCAGGTGGAGTGCCTGCACGGGAGCAAAGGAAGCAGCTGGGGCTGCCTCCACAGCTGGGCAGATGTCGTGAGGACCCAGGAATGCGCAGAGCAGAATGCGGGGAACACGGACACACCAGGACCACGAGAGAGCTTCCGAGGCTTAGTCAGGCCAGGCTGCAGGTCACCTGGAGGCACCAGCAGGCTCTTGGACAAAGACAGCAGGGGAAGCCCCTAGGACTCGAACACAGCTGCAGGGCGTCATATCCATCTGCTCCCTGGGAGTGACTCGGGAGCTTGAACTCACACCAGGCCCCGTGGCCTCAGCCCAGACTTCAGGGATAAACCCTTGTGGGTCTGAAGCAATACGTGGTGACGAAGTTTCCCAGTCAGACTTGCTATCGACGGCAACCAACATCCTTGTGTTTTACAAACCACTTCAGGTCACTTTGGGCAAATTTCACCACCTTGAGGAAAGCTTCATCATCTCTGTAAGTAACAAAGAGCAGAAACTCAGAGAGGGCAAGTAACCTGGCCAGGGTCACCCAGCCAGGGACTGACAGAGGCATCTGGCACTGGAAGCCCAGTTCAGAGTTCATGCGGACATCAGTGGTTCTCCCTGCTTCCACCTCTCTTACTGGGCAGGACTGAGATTATACTGAGACCACACACACACAGAACCAGCACCTCCTCGTCTCCACAGCCATCTGCGAGGCAGGTACCACTGGGATCTCCAGTCTGCAGAAAGGAAAACGGAGATTTGGCCCAAGGCCCTGCTGGTGGCCTTTGGCAGGTCTAGGTGACGTTGAGGCCATATTTCCAGTGACAGCACTGCTGGGCCTTGCTCTATGCTTATCAAGACCTTGCATCACACGAACCATGCCCTGGGGTAGGGCACACTGGGCAGAGGGCAGTGAGGGGACGAGGGGCACTTGCTCAGTGAGCTTCTACCTCCTCTGGGATGAAGGGAGGGAGAGACAGGCGCAGAAGTGCTGGCAGAGGGGGGTTCGGGCCCCTCCTTCTCTCCCACCAAATGAGCTCAACACAATCATGGTCATTGATCAACTACTGCATACAAGGTGGCAGGACCTACAGATCTGCTTGCTGGCTAGCCTGGGACAACACAACTCATGCAGAAAGAAAAGTGCATGTTCAAGTATCAGTCCAATGTGACCAGGTGTGAAGATAGGACCGTCATGGAGTAATGAAGGTGAGATGAGGTCTTGAGGGTAGAACACTGACCTCCAGAATTAGTGTACTTAAAAGAGAGCCCAGAGCACTGTCCCCTCTCCCCGCAGGAGGTGCAAGCCAGGAAGACAGCCTGGACCTGCTGGCCGTGCGCCTGGACTTCCCGGCCTCCAGAACTGGAGCCAATAATGCCCCGGTGTCCTTAGCCACCTCAGGGGAGGTTCCCAGTTACTGCAGCCTTGGCGATGAGCACACACACCCATAAACCCACAGCGCGTGTCCGGGGATGCGGTGGCTAAGAGAAGGCAGTGGGAGGCTGTGTGTGGAAGGCGGACAACGGCACAAAGGTCGGTGTCTGATGAATGGCCATCGTCAGGATGGCAAGCCATGAGACCCCCAAAAGAAGTGTGGTGGCCCCTCACCAATCCCACTGCACCCGAAGGCCCATCAGTTAGGGGCTGGGGCGACAAAAGGATTGGCAGTAGTGAGAAGGTGCGTTCAGATGTCAGTACTGCAGTGGGGAGCAAAGGGGGACCCCTGGCTGGATGGGGTGGTGAAGTGTGGCTTCAGCTTTGGGGCCACACTCTTCAGTGAGCAGCTCCCCATAAGCAGGTAGCAGGAGATTCCAGGTATGTGGGGGCCGGGGTGAGTGTGAAGCGTTTCCGGGAAGCAGGCCAAAGTCAGCCTCCTGCAGGGTGAGGAGCACAGGAAAACCCCCAAGAAGCACAGGGCCCACACTTCCCCCCGCCAGCCCACTTCCCCTGGCAGCACCGCCCAGTTCATTTGACCGGGTTGTTTCCACCCCCACGGGTAAGCACACCCCTGTGGCTGAGGAGACCGCCCGCGGACAATTGTTCATGCGGAAAACCCGAAGCACCACCTCCAGGACAGCACAGGGAGCAGTCTGTGGTTGTGGGCACGAGGGGAAGGACAGGGGGGGTGGGGGCAAGGTTCCGGGCAAGGGCTGGGGTAGCAGCGCTTGGGGCCTCCGAGCTCGGCAGAGCAGAGGAGATGGAGATAGAGAAAACACTCTGCTTGTTATCAGGGTGCAGCACGGGAAGAGGAAACGTGCCAGTTGCTTTAACAGGAGGGAATTCCAGATAAAGAAGCATTTACAGAAAAGTCAGAAGGGGTCCCTCAGGTCTCTGAGGGAGAAGGAGCCCCAACTGGGGGTGTCATCTCTGAGAGCAGTCAATGAAGCTGGCTCCTGGCGTGTGGGACCAAAAAACCCTGTAAAGTGGCAGCACCGGTCACCCCTGGACCACGTGCTGCTGCCCCAGGAAGAAATGTTGCCATGGCAACACCATCAGGAACAAGAACCATGGGAAGGGGCAAGCCCCACCATCCTGCCCTCCACTCTCCCTTGGGGGAGCAGATCTGGCCACAGGGGGTGAGCAGGCCTTTGGGATTGCAGCAGCCAACGGCCGTACACTAGGGCAGCGGTCAAAACACTTACAAACCTCTCGTCAGGCCAGACCCTGGCAACCAGACAGGCTGCGTCCCGGTCAGCCAGCACTCTGGGCAACACACACTCACTCTGGGCTCTGTCCTGGACTTCTAGTCGACACCACACTGTCCCCAGGGAAAAGTCCAGTCTTCCCAGCCTGCCATTCCCTGCCCAGGTGGACTTTCGGACCTCTCCACGCATTACCTCCTCTCAGCGATTAACACTGAAACACCCGGACCTGTTCAAAATCCAACGAAGTGTGACAATGCGTTAGAGTTAGGACTTCAGGATGAATCCATGGTTACTTGAATATGGGCGCAGGCGGTTCCCTAAGAAAGTATTTACACTCGCACGGTTGGCACACGCAAGCGGTTCGCTGCTCTATTGGCTGAGAAGGCCTAGAAGCAGTGACACCCCAGGACCTGTGAGCACAACTAGCACCCAGATCTTGGCTTCTAACACCATTCTAAGTAAGAATAAACTGAACCAGTCTACTTGGAGAAGTGGCTGGTTCCAAATCTGGGGCAGGAAAGAGACAAGATGAGCCCAGAGCATCCCGCAGTCCAGAGGAAAAGAAATGATGGCAGGTGTCAAAGGGACACAGAAGCTGAGAGAGAGGAGGCCAAAGGGCCAAAATTGAAAAAAATTTGAACAATGAAAAGGTCAAACTGAGAGGGACCAAAACAGGGGAGAAAAGAGCACAAGGGACTATGGTGACGGTTCACGAGTGAAGCAGTGGTGGGAAACCTACGGTGAATACACAATAATGTAAAGGACATAAATAAAAAATAAATACAAATAAAAAAGTCATACTGGATAATAATCCAAAGTCTAAAACAAATAACCATTAGTTCACACATGTAAGTAAATGAAGGGAGAAGACGCAGATGTCCCACAGAGTCATTTGTGTAGATACCCCACCACCACCCACCACCACTATTTAAGTGGGTGCTGTATGCAGTGACATCTTGCCCAGTAGCGAGGAGATCTGACCACACCACACAGCAAGCTGGTCAAGGTCAGCTGGTCAAGGTCAGCCAGTCAAGGTCAGCCAGTCAAGGTCAGCAGGCACTGATCAGTCTGGTGGCCCAAGAAGCCATAACGAAAATGGCTCTTTGCTTCTGTGCCTTTCCTCCCCCTCGAGGCCTCTGGGCCAGCCCAGTGATAGAAAAAACACCAGACAAATCTTCATCTTCATAGAGCAAAAATTAAAAATGTGATCAGAACACCTCAGAAGTGTCAAGGTCATCAAAAATAAGAATAGGAATATAAACTGATGCAGTCATTTTGGAAAGCAATCTGGATTCTCTCTTTTAAAAATTACATGTAAATAAGGGATCAGGGAAAAAAAATTGTACAAATAAAAAAACAAAATTAACAGGCAACTATACATCAGAGTCATTCTGCAGGGCACGGAGAAGGATCAAAACAGGGGAGGGAGGGAAGAGTACACGGGGCTATGGTGATGACGCCCGGGTGAACTGGTGGTGGGGATTTTCCAGGGACTACACCTGAGAGGAGAAAGCATGCATTGTACAAAAAGGAAGAATAATGTAAAATATATGTAAAAGAAAAAGAAAAAGAAAAAAAATTATATAGAGAAATGCCATACAATCCAGCAATCCCAGTTCTGGGTATCTACCCAAAGAACATGAACACCTTCAACTGATGAATTACATACCCCACGAAGTTTACTGCGGCATTATTTTCAATAGCTAAGATATGGACACAAGCTAAGCGCCCACTGACGAAAGACTGGATAATGAGGGGCCTCCCCAGTGGCGCAGCGGTTAAGCGCTGCGCTGTGGAGCTGTCGGCAGTGGCAACACGAGTTCGATGCCTGGCCGGGGAGAATCCCACATGGTGCGGCAGACCTCTCCTGCCTCGCCCGCTGCTCCCCTCAGCAGTGTATTTCTGATCTGCCTGTTCTGTTCCCCGCTCTGTCTCTGGTGAACCCTCTCGCCGCCCCCACACCTCTGGCCTGTACCCCAGCTTGTATGTATAAATAAAAAAATAAATAAATCTTTAAAAAAAAAAAAAAGACTGGATAAAGAAGAGGTGGTGCCTCCACACATGGGATATTACTCAGCTATAAAGAAAGCCAAAATTTTGCCATCTGCAGCAACAAGGAAGGATTTTGGAGGGATTATGCGAAGTAAACCAGAACGATTAAGACAAACCTCAGGTGATTTCATGGATATGGGCGATATAAGGAAACAAAGTGGATAAGCCAACAATTCAAAATAAAACTCTAGTGGACACTGATAACCAACGTGAGGTTACAGGAGGGGAAGAGGGTAGAGGGGGAGAAAGGGTGGAATGAAGGGGCAAAAAAAACAAGGTTGAGACAGCATCCCAGCCAAGGACACTCCAAGAGACATAATGACCATCGTAAAGTGAAGTCCTGGAAGGGGTCCCAGAACAGGAAAAGGACATCAGGTCCAAACTAAGGAAATCGGGGGGAAGCGGGGGAAAGCATGGCACATAGTTGATAATGATGTATCAGTGGCGGTCATTAAACAGAAGATAAATGCCACACAAACGCAGGATGTCAGTAACAGGGACTTGGGGTTGGGGTATATGAGACCGCTCTGAACTAACACCACAAAGTCTTTAAAATTTACATTTTTTTTAATCTAAAGCTGTCCTAAAAACTGAGTGTGCAGAGAGAGACTTGGAAACGGAGGAGAAGTGGGGAAACAATCACGGCATCTGCTCTCCAGGATGACGACCTGACATGCAGGGAAGAGGACTGGGCGTGAGTGTGAGCTGTGTGTGAGCTGGGAGAGACCCGGAACCCGTCTGCACCGACTGCTGCGCTGCAAAGACCTGAAGCAGAAGCTCAGTGAAGACACCTGCGGTGGCGCGTCACAGGTGTTTTGGGGAGTCAGGCAGTCACGTCACATGCTCCGCAGAACAGCACATGCTGCGGAGGGGGAGCTGAGGCCCAGAAGCTCGAAGAGCCCTCCTCTAGCACAGGGCCGGCGACGGCAAAGCTGAGGCCCAGGCTCTAAGTCCTCCCGGCTCCGGCAGAGTGCTGGACTCCCCGTCACCCCTCCTGCCCGCTCCAGCAGGTACAGGGCTGACGCTCTAGGCAGACGCCCGATCACAGAAGGTGGCATTTCAATTGGCTTTTCTGATTTCTGTTTTCTTTTAGATTTATTTTTATTTATTTATGCAGACAAGAACTGGGGCGTAGGCCAGAAGTGCGGGCGGAGGGGGCGGGGGCGGCGCATCAGAGGATTCACCAGAGACAGAGTAGGAAGCAGAACAGGAAGATCTACGGAAACACATTGCTGGGGGGAGCAACGGGCGAGGCAGGAGAGGTCTGCTGCGCCATGTGGGAAGCTCCCTGGCCAGGGATCGAACTCGTGCTGCAGTGGCTGCAGATAGCTTGCTAGTGCTGAGACTTAACCCCTTGAGCCACCAGGGAAGCTCAGCTTTTCTTATTTCTATTTGTATGAAACCTTTCCTGAGCCAAACTGTTTCGGGGTCCCCCACCTGATCTTCCACAGGCTTGAAGCCGAGTGTGTGTGCTCTGCAGCAGCAGAGAAATGCCCAGAGGAACCCTCGAGGTGGAACATTCCAAGATGCTGAGACACGCTAACTCCCAAGATTGAAAGTTTCCTCTGTGCAAACCCTCGGGATGCTGGAATCCCAGTGGGGGGTCTTCTTCTGAACGGGACTGCCTAGAACCAGTTCTGGGGGGTGCATGACCAAACAGGAGCGAGCATGACCTGGAGGAAAGAATCTGAATTCCCAGAAGACCCCTGGTTTCCCAGAGCAAGGACATCCCCGGAGCCTCGGCAGCACCAGAGGGAGCCAGGACACGTGGGGCTCGCACCGATTTCTTTACAAACTGAGGACAAAATCCACCAGATCACCAACTTTTTCCAGTTCCCCAGAAAGGTCTGGATCCCACTCACAGCAGAGAGGGAAGCACTGGAGAGAAACTGGTGCCTCGATAGGTCACCTGGAGGAAACAGGAGGCAGCGAGGGAGTGGGAAAGGGGCACCAGGACCCCTGGCAGTGACCTGGAAGTGTGGCACGTACGTCAGTTTGGCAAATGGGCCTCTCATTAGTCAAAGCTTCTAAACCTCAACCTGGAGTTACAACATCATGCAAAGGCACCCAGCCCTGGTATGTGCAAAACACATTCCACGGGAAGGCTGCTGCACTCCACGTCCTGTGCTCTGGGGACTGAGCGCTGGGAACACTGGGCAGGCTCTGGGGCTTGTGCTGCTTCTCCAGTATTGCTGGCAGCAGAAGCAGTGCTACCTTCATCACCGCACTAGCGCCCCCACCTGCATGGCCCTCCGCCAAGGACAGGGCCCAACTCGGGGCCAAGGAACAGCTCTGTTTGGCCCCCAGTGCCTGGCTACTTCAGGAGGCAAACTGACTGCCCGAGAGAAAGCAGACTCCATGAGAAACACATGCAGGAGGCGCAACTGGCCGTGCCCCGGAGGGCCTCTCCAAAGGGGACTCCCCAAGGGGTCACAGAGCACCTTGAGTTCCAGGAACCTGATGCTGTGCCCACAGGCAAGTTTAAGAAATAACCTAGTTCTGTCTGAGTGAGGAACAGAGGAGTGAAGACAAACACTAGGGGCCGCTCAGGGGCACCCCGAGAACCAGCGTCCGGACTGCATGAGCACCGCTGAGGGTGACTGCACCAGAACTCGTGTCCAGATGGGCTGTGATGGTGCAAAGGCATTTTCCGGGCTCAACACTGAGAGGTTGGCGCCAAAGCCATCAACCAGCCTGCAGCCTGTGGCTGCTGCCTTGCACCCAGTGTGTCCACAGATGCTCCGGCTGCCCTCACAAACATCAGAGGCCAGGAGGCTGACACAACAGACTTGTTTTCTCATTGTCCTGGAGACTGGAAGTTCGGGGTCAAGGGCTCTGGGGGGGACCAGCTTCCCCACTTGCAGACGGCTGCCCTTCTGCTGTGTCCTCATGTGATGGGGAGAGAGCGAGCGAGCTCCCGGGGATCTCTTCTTACAAGGACACTAATTCTCTCAGGGCAGGGCCCCGTCCTCATGACCTCACTGAACCTTAATCACTCCCATAATTCAAATACAGCCCCACTGGGGGTCACGGCTTCGGCCTGGGAAAGGGGGTGGGGGCACACAGATATCCAGCCCCATAACGGAGTCCATATAGTTGTCTGAACACACACTTATCCCCACATATTGAGGAGCCTCTAAAGACAGAGACGGTTCACCTACTCTGTTGTGTCCCCACCGCTGGACACAGCACCCAGCTCACGGCCAGAAAGGGGGGCGCACAGGGCGGTAAGGGGAAGGGACACATCGCGCCAGTCCCATACAGGGGCCTCAGTGGGACGGACCGTCACCCTGGCAGGAACCTGGGCAGGGCCGTTATCATCAGATGCCCTCCCCCCACAGCACCATTGAGAGAAAGCTCCACGCCTGGAGGAAGAGACAGGGGAGGGAGCAAGATGGCAGAGACAGAGCAGGCGGGGAGGAGGGAGGGCAGGTGTAGTGGTGAGGGGTGAGGAGCAAGCAGCACAGGGAGAATCCAGACACACCTGCAGTGGAGACCCGGGGTCCACAGGTTTAAGCACCTGGATTCCCAAATCCTAGTTCAAATCTAAGATCCACATCGCCCAGCAGGGAGGATCCGTCTGTGAAACCCGCTGTGTCCAATTCCCACGGCGTGAACATGTGCCTGGCCCTGGGCTGCTGCGATGTGAGAGCCCCCGCTGGGCGACAGAGCTACGGTCCCTTACTGCCTCCGGTGCTGGAGGCTGGAAGTCCAAGGTCCGGGCCCTCCCTCACATTTGGGGGAGCAGAGAGGAAAACTCCTGTGCAATATGAATTCTTCTAAGGATACCAATCGCACCCGAAGGACTCACCCCCAAGACCACCACCTCCCAGAGGCCCGGCCTCCTAAGCCCACCGCACTGGGGTGTGGGTTTCAACATAGAACTGGGGGGTGGGGAACAACAGGCCCCACAAAGCCAGCCTCTGATTTCCTGCAGAGCAAGCACACAGCTTCTCCCTCCTTCCTTCCAGGGCCTCTGCAGAGAGGCAGAGTGTTCTCGGCAAACAGTCTTGGAACAGGAGCAAGGGGAAAGCACGAACAAGGACTTTATGAACTGCAAAGTCCAGAGCAGCCAGCTGCACTTGCTGTCTCCCAAAGCAGGCCTCTGGGAGCCTCTGGGGAGGGCACTCTCTGCATCGCTTCTGACTTGCTAACCCAAACTGAGAATCCTAAAAAGTGCATTTCAGTCTATCTACAAAAACATTCTCCAAGCACACCCTGCGCGCCTGTCCAGGTCTCAGGAGCCAGAGCTGGAGAGAGCAAGGCCTAAGGCTGCTGCTCCGGAGCCCCCACCATCCATCCAGGACGAGTCTGAAGAGACAGACCTGAGGGCGTGAAAGCCCGGCCTTCCCTGTTTTAATTAGGACCACCCGTGTGACCTGGAGAAGGGAGGCAGCGCAGGGTGCAGCTGGGTAAACTGGACTGAAAGAGACCCCAAGATACTTTCGTTTTCAGGAGAGGGGTACCTCCCCCCACCCTGCTTCTGCACTAGCCCACCCTGGGCACCCGAGGGAGCCCGGCCTCTTCCTGTGACCGTGTTTGCCGAGACAAAGCCGGGCGCAGTTTCCCCTGGACTCATCAGCCCTTCCTCTGCGTGTGCCCTCCTGACATTAATTAAACTCTCTTCACTACTAAAAATAAACTCCAGGTCAAATGCAATGAGCCAAAACCTCAATACGAAACCACAAGAAACAGTGAAGTGGGCCAAAGCTGGAGGTGTTTTGAGGCACATTTCTACGTCAAGCACGGCATTCGGAACAGGCCGTCCGGGGCCGGCACATGCAGGAAGCCGCCCTCACGCAGGCACCCGGCGGCAGAGCAGGGCCAGCTCGTGGCCACAGACAGGCAGCCAGGAGGCAGCCAAGGCCCTCTCACCAGAGAGGCCAGCTGGGGACATGGCGGGGCCGGAGATGCCCCAGTGGGAGGCGGGGCCCAGAGAGCAGCCGCAGAGCAAGTGGGTGAAGAGGGAGGAAGGGTGAAAAGAAGCCCCTTCTTCCAAGGAGGGTCTGGGTGCGAGAATAACACTGAGATGGTCAGGAGCAGGAGAGCGAGCCAGCCATGAGGAGAGAGGAGAGAGGGAGAGCAGCAAGCCACGAGGGTTCACGTACACTGACGGAGGTCACTTTTTCGGGCCTGGGTCTCAATTCCCGTGACCACCGCATGGGGCCCACCCGTCCACTCTGCAGTGGACAAAGAAACCTGCAGAGCTGTAGAGGACTTGCCCAGGGGCCTGGGGGAGCAGGAGCTGGGAGCTGGCGCCCTGTGCCACTGCAGGACGGTGCCTAGGGCCCCGGCTCCAGGATGGAGACGTGAGGCTGCCCGCCTGTCGCACGCGGCCCGGTGAGCAGGCCGCTGCAGGGATGCAGATGGACAGGCTCCAGGCGGGACAGCAAAGCCTCCGGGACTGGGAGCTCCCCTCGCCGCAGCACAAACGCCGGGGCCTCTCTGAGTGGCCAGCGCAGACCTGCCCTGCCTGGGACGTGCTTGGTCTGTGGGACTCAGAGTCCCAGCCTCCACCCCTGCTCCCGCTCCCTGCTCCCAAAGGCGGACTTCTAGGGAAATTCCTCTCCCTTCACGCCCAGACAGACTGCCCAGCCTCCTCTGTCCACAGAGGGCAGGCAACGCGGCTATTTGCAGCTAGGACATCAAGAGACAGTTCCTCCCGCTTGCCCCTCCCCCACTGGGGCTGGGGCCCCACCTGCACTTCAGCCCTCGGTGCCGCCCCAGGCGCAGGCTCACCGGAAGTGGCTGCTGCCTGCCTCCTTCAAGCCTGCCCCGAAGCCTACAGCCTGGCTCAGACATGTGGCTCCGGAAACAAAGGTCAAGACTGGCTGGGTGCTAGGGGGCCAGAAAGGGCGCCCACTTCCAGGAAAACCTGTGAGCTGTCCTCAGGCAGGTGGCACCTGACACTGGAAGTGGGAAACTAGACAATCAGGTCAAATGGGGGGAGGGGAGAAAGCCCTGGGGGTGGGGAGGCGGCGCACAAGACAGAGGAGCTTCTAACTGCTCATCAGATCACCTAACTGGTGGGTCCCTCCACGTGTTCTCCAGGACGCCTCCTTGGGGGATGTACGTGGGGGACCCCCTGTGTCAAGCTCCCCAACCTGGACTGAAGGGCCAGACCCCCCGCTCTCCAGCGCCCGGTCTCGGCACTGCTGAAACCCCGGGAGAGTAGAGATACACACACCTCGGGGACTGCCGGGTGCAAGAGGGCAGTCGCTCGCGGCATGCCTTCTGTGACCTGCCGGAACGGGTCCTCACCACCCCGTCCTGCACCGTTGTCCAACCGAGGTGGGGACGTGTTTCATTTTTCCATTGTGTTTTTCTTTTCAATATGTTGTTTAAAGCAATTACAACTGACCCCATTCTTCGCTCTACCTTCTTAAAAACAGTCTTTTGATTCTAATGTGTGAGGCCGTTCTGCTTGAAATAAGGGTACCAAGAATGGGGGGTGGGAGGAGAAAGCACAAAGAATAAAGGGGCCAGGCCTTAAACCGTGGGGCTGGAGGGCATACCCAGCTCTGTCCAGGGCAAAGGGGACTCACAAGCTGGGTCCCCGCAGATTTTCCCCCTGTAGGTGAAAGGCAGTGAGAAAGCACGCGGAGGATTTCCACACGCCTGGTGCAGGCAAGGAACCCGGAACGGAGGCGGGAACGCACTGGACAAGAACACTCTGCTGCCTGAGGCATCTCCTCCTGCCGGGCAGTGAGCTCAGTCTCCACCTCCACTATCTCACTCAGTGCCCATGACAGAGGCAGGTGCTAAAACCAACCCTATTTTACAAGCGGGGAAACTGAGGCTCAAAGCCGCTGAGTGATATGCCTGAGTGAGACAACAGCAAAGCCAGGGAAGATGGCTGGAGCCCTAGGCCTTCACCTCTTACCCTACAGCCCAGGCAGCCTGCCACGCAGTGCAAGGAGGCTGGGAGGGGAGGTGCAGGCTCGCCCGGGGAGGGGGGGCAAGCCACATTCTGGGGGCTCCCAAAGGCCTCACTCAGAGCCCTGCACCACTTCTTGCGCTCCATGCTGTCTCCACGAGTCTTAGCCAATCCGCTGGGCATCCCCACCCGCTGCCAGGAGCAAGGAGAAGGCTACTCCCCCAGCAGGTGGTCACCTCGTTCCTCGGCCAGGACAGGGGGAGCTCCCAGGCACCCTGACCCCGAGGTCCTGAGCGTCTGCAGGGTTTCAGGAAGCCAGCCCCGGGGCCCCAGGGAGCAGTTCAGGAAAGCAGGCTGACTAGCCCAGAACCACAGCCCAAGTGTCACCAGAGGTCACCAATCCCAAAAGGCTTGCTGGCCCTACAGAGCTGGAGAGGAGACAACCCCTTACCTTAATTCTCTAAAGACAGTCCAGCTTTAACTCAGGGGAGGACGTTTTTCAGGTTCCTCTGAAGCAGTAGATGAGCGTTTTCTTCTTTCTGATTGAAACCACTTAACCCTCGGGTGTCACAGGATTCTAGAAATAAACAATAAAAAGGTGGAGACATATTAGCACTACGGATCATGTCCAATGGCTCCGGCGACAAGATGGTGCACGCGCTGCCTTTAAATGCTAAACAGACGTGTCGGGGAGCAGGCTGCACTGGGCAGCCAGCACGCGCCGCATCGTGCCCGACGTTCAGACACGCTGAGCCACCCCACCCCCTGAATTCAGCTGGACAGCTCCGTGTAGCAGACGCACCATAAGCGGTCAGCTCAAAAGAGATGTCAGGTCTTCTGACTCCCAAGCCCCCACCCATGGAGCGTGTTCCCCCTCCCCACTAAAGTGTTTTCACTCACCAGATTCCCGCAACTCTCGGTGGAGGGGAATACACCCAATAACCCCGTTCTGAGAACTGCCCGTCCCTGGCAGATGGCAGAGACTGTGAACCACACCCTGGAAGGTTTATTGTAAGGTTTATCGCTGGAATCATGCGTTACTGAACAGTCCAAAAATACAGCCTCACTCGAGATTCTTATGCTGACAGTCCAGGGGGCTACAGGTGGTGGCCAAAGGGACGGGCGGCGTGGGGAGGGGCGCGGGGCCTAACCCGGGGAGGGAGGCCTCCAATGCAGGGTGGCTGCTCACCCCAATGAGCTCAGGCACTGCCCCTCTCCTCTCCTCCAGGGGCCAGCGAAGCACCAGAGTCACAATTACAGCTACAAGGGGGTGATCCTTCTCCTTCCAGGCCTTCTTCCCAGCCCCCGTAAAATAAGCAGCCTCTTGGCAGTCAAATCATGAAGAAGCCGGGGCTCGGTGAGCACTGACTCAGAGTAAAGAATACCTGGTGGGGTGGATTATAGTCCGCACCTCACCCCCAGGCACCCCACCTGGACGAAAGCAGACAGTCCGTGCAAGAGGGGCTCCAGAAACCATAAGGTCCCGAGAAAGGCGATCTGCCCTAAAAGCATCGTCTGTGACACTTTGTCAGGGATGCACCTACACTTCCGGGCCTGACTGCACCCCTAGAATGACCCAGGAGGTCAGGTCACAGGGACAACTGTCATCCCATTTCACAGACGTGGACACGACAGGTCAGAGAGCCCGAGGCCGCCTGCCCCAAGCCGCCAAGGCCTGAGGAGCCTGGGCTGCGAGCTCACTGCCCACCTCCGGGGTGGTGCTGGGGGCTTAGAACCCCGAACATAAGCTCCTACAGAGAAAGAACCTCTTCCCAAGGCAGCCAGGTTGATTAATGTCTTTAATTAATGTTTCAAACCGCACACACATGGAACAATGCTCTGTGGAACTGAAGGAACTAAAATGTCTAATTTCTCCCAGGAGTTGGCCCCGCAGGAGCCACTTGCTGTCCGGGCAGGGGTTTGGGGGGTCCTGGGTGGTCAGAAGGGCAGGTTGCTTAACCACCTCAGCGCGCCAAGCCCAACAGCCCCCACGCCCATCGAGACAAGCCAAGTACAAAGGAGACTGGGCCAGCATAGTGGCGGGGCAGCTCGGCCTTCCCTCCTTGGGAAGCTGCTGCTCCCCAGATCGCTGCCTGACACACTGTCCCATAGGCGAGACATCAGGGGCTCTGTGATGGACGGAGACGCCCCCCGGAGCCGGACTGTGGCTGGCTGAGGACGCTACGGCGCTACGGCGCTAAGGCACCACGCAGGGCGGCGATGATGGCTGCACCTGTGCCTGATGGATGGGGCACAGAGCACCTGCGACACGTGGGCCCGGGAGACCCAGGTCCCCAGGACAGGAGAGGCAGATGAGGACGCAGACACTAGCACCTGGGTCTGGGGTCTCCTTCCCTCTGCCAGCAGAATCCAACACATCCCAATCTTAGAGCGTCTGCTGCCCGCCACAACACAGAAGCTGGAGTTAGTATCTTCCCGTGCCAAGGAGAAGGTGAGATGCCCAGCATGTGGCACACACGGCTTTGAATAATTCATCACCAACTCGGCTGCGAGCAAGGCCACCTCAGCCCCTGGGCGGCCAGCCTTGAATGCCACCTGGATGTTGCCAGGGCAATGGGAGCAGATGGGCATGCTGGCGGCGGCCACGACCTGCCAGCCCACAGCCAGGGGCAGGCCCGGGGCTGGTTCGCAGGAGAGCGAGAGTGAGCCGGCCGTGAAATGAGCGACTGCTGGGGATTCCTGAGCTGGCGATCATCACACGGCCCCCTGCAGACAGAAAGGAGCAGGCGTGGTCTTGGTCCCCCAGAGACAGCCCTGGAAAGGGACGCAGAGGCTCCTCTGCCTCTCTTGGAAGGTCAGCAGAGGCATAAGCGCCTCCAACCTGGTTCACAGGACCACGTGAGATCCAGCAGGCCCGATGTCCAGCTGCATGGACACATTCTGAACACAGGCTGCAGGCGGAGCTGCCCCCCACCATCCACTTGACCTCTTTACCAGGAGCTGTCAGACAGGCCACCTGCCCGGACCGCAGTGGGGACTTGGCAGTGTGCACAGAACGCGCAGGGCCACGCCTGGCTGGGAGGCAGCATTGGGTCTTTGCTCAGGGCCTCATTGCTGAGTTACCCCTCGTTCCTGGCAAGCAGATGGGCCATTCCTGGGTTTGACCCCCAGTTCTGCCACTTTCTGGGAAGGCAACCACGCGGTGGTCACTTGACCTCCACAGGCCTCCATTTCCTCATCCACAAAACGTGGCTGTGGCCACCAGACACGTGGGCCAGAAGGGTGATGGAGGCTGTCAGAAAGTACTTTCGGGAGCGAAGCCTCACCCCAGACTGAGGGCCGTTCTACAACACAACCAGGCTGGACTCCGCGAACACCAAGGTGTAGAGCAGCCATGGAACTGTTCCTGGACAAAGGAAGGCGAAGGAGACACAGCCACTAAGTGCAGTGGTATCTGGACGCAGGGCAGGACAGTCCAAGGGCCTGACTGGACGGCTGAGGAGGTGGCTTTGGCCTGTGGGTCAAATAACACGACTGGAGCAATGCTCAGCTCCCAGCTTGATGACGACACAGTGGTTACCTAAGAGAATGCCCTGTTCTTGGGCAACACACTAGCTGTTAGGGATAAAAGGGCATTCTGGGATTCACCCCCCAGGGTGTGGTGTGTGTGTGTGTGTGTGTGTGTGTGTGTGTGTGTGTGTGTGTGTGTGTGTGTGGAGGGGGTGGATTCTGAGTTAACGGGTGAATCTGGGTGTACAGTTACTCTTTATAACACCCTGTAACTTCTCCTGGCAGTCTGACCCCATAGCCTCATAAAAGATGGGCAAAAGTTGAGGAGCAGCTCAGCAACAGGTACCCCGGTCTGGGGGTCAGGCACCCACGCAGGCCTTTGTCACAAAGCCCTGTCACCCTGTGCATACAAATGCTAAGGTTTATGGTGCAGCAAACTACAGGGGATAGAACTGAGATTTAACTTGAACTACCACTCCCTTCCGCCAAGAGGAAGAGAGAGGGTTGGGTATGACGTCGCCCCAGCGCTGGGTCTGGGGCCAGGACGGGCACCTCGGACCAGAGGGGTGCCCCAGGGCTGCCCTCTCTGAGAGCTGTGTCCATCTGGACTTTCCAAGGCCCCACCAGGACCGTTCCGTACTGGGGGAAACTGCGGCTTCTGGGAGGCTCTGGCTGGGTCCGAGGCTGGCCCACGGGTGAGCTGGGATGTGAGTCCAGGCTGTCACCTCCCTGGGTGCCCCATAGCAAAAGGCGGAGGCATTCGGGGCCAAAGGAGCAGCAGGCACCCAGCCCAGCTGCCCCGAAGCCAGGCTCAGCCTGGTCATGCCGAGGCCCTGGCTAGGGACCCGAGGGCACAGCACCCAGCCCAGCTGCCCTGGGCGGCTCCTTCCACAGCCTCTCCACGCTTGTTCGAAGATGACTCGCGAACATGCATCTTCCTTTCCAAGCAGCCCAACGCCGCGTAGGCAAAGTCAGGGGAAGACAACAACAAACTGGGAGACTGTCGCCACGGCAGAGGCCAAACGGGGCCTGCGGACCCAGCCGGGAGGGGTCTTCAATGCGAACCCCTTGATATCAGGTTTGGTCTGGTGAATGACTTAGCTCTTCACCACTGGTGTGCACTTTTAGTTTTTAACACAAAGGAGGAAAAAAGCAGCCACCCGAGTCCCGCGGGAGCACGCCCTGTGGGTGAGGCCCCAGACGTCCGAGTCCAGTGGAACCCTGGGCGGGGTGCAGTCCCGGAGGCCAGCAGCACTGGCTGTACCCTCCCCCTCACAGCTGGGGGACAGGAAGACCCCCCCCCACTGCATTCACTCGAGGGGTCGAGATTTGGTCACCAAGAGACCAGCTGAAACCCCAAAGAGTGGGGAAGCTACCAGTCAGCTAACGTCATCCTCACAGCGCCGCTCTGAGCAGGCTCCCACACGTGCTGGGAGCCGGCACCGCACCCCAGCACCCCAGGAGCGGGTGGGCACTCTAACTGTCCCCAGTGTACAGCTCAAGCAGCGCAGGCACCAAGTGGCAGCAAAGGTGTCCCCGCTCCCTGGGGAAGCCTAGTTCCAGGGCCGGGCCCCCTCCCTCCCGGCCTCCAGGAGGGAGAGTGAGGGGCCACCAGGGGCCCATGAAAAGGGGATCTGGGGTAGGTGCTCTCTGGGTTTCCGGTGCCCAGCCAGCTCCCCCTAACAGCAGCCCACACGGGCCAGGCAGGTCCTCTGGTCCTGAACTGAAGGAGCTAACACACATGAACATGCTTTGCAAACTGTCGAGCGTTGTGCAAATTCTCCCACCAAAACAGAGGGTGTGGTGGCAGCTGGGGGAAGGAGGCTTCTGGGGGATTCTCCTCCCCGGTGGTTTTCCCTGAAAGCGTGGAAGCATTTCACCTCCTGGCTTCTACCTCAAACTTTCCTTTTTGTACCTACCCTGACGTTCTACTTTCCCTCACACACATCCTTCCACCCCACCCCACCCCCCAGGGTGCTAAATTATTAAATCAACACCAAAGCTAAAAGCTTTCAGTGAGCAACCCCAAAACCTCCCTTCCTGCCCCTGCGTTTGGGTCTTGTCACCCATAACATCAAAGCACTGTTTTCGGTAAGAGCCTGTCACTGCGCTCAGGTGACTGTGCAGATGAAAACAGCCCCCACACAGAAGGCACCTTCCTGGCGCACCCCAGGGTGGGCTGGGGGTGTTGCTGAGTAGGGTGGGAAAAACAGGGAAACTTTACTGGCAACTTCTCTGCAGAGTCAAACACCTGCCTCTCTCTCCAAGTCCAAAGCCGCTGGGTGACCTTGCACGGCCCCTCCCCACCGAGGCCTCCTGCAAAGGAGGGGGTGGGACCAGCAACTTCTTGGTCTCTTTCAGATCTAAAATTCACTGATTCCACCTCATCCCGCCTGCTCAGACTCTACTTCCTGAACTGTAATGACAGCCATTTGCATACTGAAAAAATAAAAGAGCGAGATCAAGTGGTTGCTAATACGCTGTAGTTTTTGGTGACTCACAGAGGAGAAAATACATATTTCCATTAAGCACAGAGTAGTCCCTCACTCTGCTGTTACTGAAATGATGCAAAGTCGCCGGGCCAATGGGACCCCTGGGGAAGTTCCAGGCTGCCGACCAGTTCAGTCGTAGTGAGCTACGCTCAGCAGGGAATTTCCCCGCCGGACAGGTGCACGGGCAGGTGGGCTTCATGGAGATTCCCCTCCCTGAGAAAAACGTCTACAGACAAGCTCCACCGTCTTGGGAGCAGGGAAACACTAGATCCGACACTAGCCCACCGGCCAGGAAACCACACCCCTGGAATCCAGGTCACCTCTTCCAGGAAGCCAACGGTGAAGTACGCCACAACCCTAGGTTATGAACCCCACTGAGAGCCATGATGCTTGGAGGAAAGATGAACTAGAGCCTGGACAGATGTTGCAGATGTGTCTGGACATCCTGTCCGGACAGATAACAAGGAAGTTACTTGTCAAAGAATGTGAAAAGAAAAAAAAATGACTACTGACTCAAAAAGCTCAGAAACCAACCCAAAGAGAGGGCCCCTAACTAGTCAGTGACAGAAAACATACATAGGGATATTTACTGTAATGGATGAAAAGACATCAAATATATTTAAATCTATGCCTTCGTCATGATTTTAAATACTACTTGGATGAAACTATATCATATCTAGCTTTTGCTTCCAAATAATACGGCGGAGGAAGTTGGTGAGGGTAGAAACAGAATTATCTTGGCAGGAATTCGTAATTGTTGAAGCTGGGTGAGATCCTATCTGCTTTTTTTCTCTGACTTACATGTTGTAAAAGGAAAGTTAAAAGAAAAAAGAGAGAGAGAGAGAAGCATTGGTAACTGGCATGATATATGAACTTAAAAATTCATTTCTGAAATAGGAAACAATAAATAGCTGCTGAAGGAAGAAATTAATCATGCTGCTTCCATAGAGCTTAGATAACCCCACCACCCAAAACACAGGGGCTGGTCTCTTGGCGACCAAATCTCAACCCCTCAAGTGAAAGCAGTGAGAGGGGGCTCTTCCTTCCACTCTCTCAGCTGTGAGGGGGAGGGTGCCGGCTGAGTATTAGGCACTGCGGATAAAATGTGGCCAAAACATATGTTTACCCATCCCACCAGTGCAGAGAAAGTGCTGGCCAAAGATGACCTTCAGCTGTCAGCCCTCTGGACACTGCCTGGGCTGACGACAGTCGCTGCTCAAGTTGCGCATCTTTCTGGCAGAGCAGATCTACAAAGGCTCACAGCCTCATCAAGTTTTTTTTTTTAAAGATTTATTCTTGCATACAAGCTGGGGTGCAGGCCAGAGATGCGGGGCAGTGAGAGGGTTCACCAGAGACAGAGTGGGGAGCAGAACAGGCAGATCGACTGAAACACACTGCTGAGGAGAGCAGGGGGCGAGGCAGGAGAGGTCTGCCGTGCCATGTGGGAATCTCCCCGGCTGGGCATCGAACTCACACCACAGCCGCCGACAGCTCCACAGCACTGCGCTTAACCCATTGTGCCACCAGGGAGGCCCATCATCAAGATTTGAAATACCACTTGGATGAAACTCTATCTGGAGATTTTGCTTCCAGATAATATGGCGGAGGAAGGTGGTGAAGTGCCAGTCTGGCGCCAGGACTCCCGTGGAATAGACTGAGGCTTGCACTGGCACACTGTCACAGTGCGACTTCTCCCTCTGCCCCATCCTGGTTTCCTTCCCCTCAGCTGATGTCAAAGGCCCCCCATAATAAACACCCCCTCTCCTCCTCATCCACAGCTCAGCATTTGCTTCCCAAGGAACCCGACTGCACTGAGAAGGTTCTGACTGCGGGCGTGCAGCCCCTGTGCCAGAGGGCGGAGGCAAACAGACCTGCCCGGATGGGAACTGCCCTCCTCAAGTGCCCCGTGGACAAGGGCGCAGAGAGCAGAGCTGTGGAGCAGCGCACACGGTCATCGGTTTAATGCCGGGACACATCCCAGACCCCTCAGGGGCAGATTCAGGTCCTCTCATCTCTTCCTGCAGCACCCAGTGCGGGAAAGGAACTTGAAAAACTGCTGAATGATTACATGATGCCTGGATGGACAAATGGATGGATGGACAGACATGCTTTGGGTGAACAAAATGTCTGAAGCAGCTAGACAGCAAATGAAGGGTGATGATGAAGTACAGAATACATGACGGGATTCACATAAAATGTTCCTTATCAGGGTTCTTAAGAAATGCGGATGAGGAAGATGACAACTGAGGCACTCACAGAGAACGTCCCAGAGGCAGCGGCCAGTGATCAGTCGCTGGAGAGAAATGAGAGAATGGGGGAAGTTCAAAGAGCCGCAGATGCCAGCACAGGCAAACTGGGCCCCGGCTGCTCCGTCAGACACCGGGTGGGGCCCCAGCAAGGCGGGCCGCCTCCTGCCACGACTGTCCATCACTACGAATGAGGTGGCGCGTCCCCGTCCCCAGGGCAGGCAGCGGACAGCGGAGGGCACTGGACACAGCGCTGCAGTTGGGAGACTTAATCCCACAACAACAGGAAGCCACCGAGGCCGGGGAGCAGGGGCGCTAGGAGACCCTGGAAGGAGGCTCAGCTTCTCAGATGGCCGCGCCCTGAGGCTGCAGGTCCTTGCTTGTACTCTTACCTGCTGTGCTCCCTCCTAAAGGGGTAGGGATCGGAGGTGCCCAGCGGCTCCATTCTGAGAAGGTGGCTTCAGGGGCAGAATCAGCACTGGAGAACCCCAGGCCCAGTGCCCCTAAGAAATACACAGAGCCACCCGTCATTTGGGCACCAGCCTGACCCAGGAGGTCCTCGTATTTCTGTAGGGGAGGCTGGAAGCAGCAGACAGGAGCACAGAAGGAAAGGGGAATAAATAGGAGGCTGGTGTTTGTGCAAACAAGTGTGATGAGGACAACAGGAAAGGGAGACAGTTTACTCGGGAAAATTACGAAACCAGTGACGTCACAGAGGCTATTTGTTAAGTAGTACAGCGTATTCTAGCAAATACACAGGCCTTTGGCCTAGTACTACACTCTGAGCCGGGAGCCTCTGAGAGGCTCAATACTGGGGCTGTCAGGAAGCAGGGCTGATGGTGCCAGGTGTCAGGGGGAAGGTCAGGAAGGGGAAGAAAGCTCAGGGTTCAGGCAGACAGGCCTTTCTGCTGAGCCAAAGCCTGAGGGCTCTTGGGTTCCACCACTTCCTTCCTGTGTGACCTGGGCTAGGTAGCACCCATCTCCCCGAACACACAGACTTATCTGCTATACAAACCTACCAGAACGCCTGCAGAAGCCGGGCGGCCCCTGTACAAAGCACCTGACCCAGGTTAGTGCTCAGTAGTGGACGCTGGTCATTTAAGCAAAGGTCACAGGCCTGCGTAAGGAGCATCTGGGACCACCCTCTCCAGCTGCACTCCACAAGTCCCTCGGGGCTCAAGAGTCCCCTGTGAAGTCGTTCTAGGGGCTCGAGGAGCTGGGGCGGGGGCCGCCAGGGCCCACACAAGCCCACGTGCGCCTGAACAGCTGCCCTTGAGCAGTCTGGATAAGGCCTGCACAGATTCCCCTTGTGCCAAAGGGACTCAAGGGCTTTAAGAGAGCCCGAGCGCTTCAAACATTCATCCTCTTATTCTACTAAGGGAAAATAAAAGAAGCCTTGAGAAAGCCAGGGGCTCATCTGAACTGATCCAGCAGGTCAGGGGCGGCAGGGAGGGGAAAGAAAGTGCAGCTGGGAACCCAGATCTCACACTGAGGCAGTGAGTTCAAGGTCTCTGGAGACACACGCGTAGGTCTAAAGCGCGAGGCTAAGAGGCTCCCCCTCTGTGGGCGTGTGGGCATGGGGGCAGCTCAAATGGCAGGCCCCAAGTCCTCCGCAAACCTGGTTCAAATAGCAAGAGGACACCAAGTGGAGAAAGCAGCCCCAGGAGAGCGTGAGCCCGCTTCCTCGTCCCTAAGGAGGACGATCTCCCCAGGTCACGTCCCAAGATGGGCTGAAGCAGGGCAAGGGACCCATAAGGCACGAAGGAGACCTCGTGAGAGAGGCAAGGAACTAAGGAGAAGACACCAGTCCCTTCCTTCTCGAAGTCACCGCTCCAGGTATTCTGACGGGTGCCGCACGAAGCGGGCACGGCTCTCGTGCAGACCACGCCAGCAGCTGTCTCCCCACAAACAGAGAAGACAGAAGATGAATTCTCACTGGAAAAAGGATCTCACGTGATCACAGGTCAGCAGTCAAGCCAAGAATCAGCCGGAAGGCAGGAAACCCTCACAGTGACAAACCGAAGAGCCCTACAGCAGCACGCACAACAGTCGCTCGTGCCCGCGTCCTCCGTCCCGGACACTGGTGCTTTCCAGATTACCACCGATCCCAAAGGACAGTCGTGTGGTCGTCAGGTGACGGGGGTGACATGGCACAGCCGACCCTGAGGGCACAGTGTGCAGCATCCTGGGCTAAGGGCAACCTGCTTGCCACAGGCCTTTCCAGTCTGCCTTGCTTGTACTGGCATATTTCAGACAAAAACTCTTCTTGTTTTTTAAGGGTGTTAAATCTACACGCGGACAACTTTATTCAACAAGGAAGATGGAGGACCAGCATGGGAGGGGTGCAGCCCATGGGAGGGGTACAAGAAGTGATCCAATCCCACCATCAGACATACTCTAAAAAAGGACTGGGAGAGGTAAACCGAGGCTTTTTTTCCCCAGCTCTAAAATTCTAAAGGTCTAAACTGAAGCTCCAATCCCCTTCCAATTACTCCCCAAGCTGGAGGCAGGGTTCTGTACCAATCTGAAGCCGTAAGCTTCACGCTTCCTTCGGGACAACAAGGCTCTTTAACAGGCATCGTGGCTTCTCCTGACCGCCGTCAGCCTTCCCGGGGAGGAAGGTTCCAGTTGGAGGGACAGTGGCCCTTGACAGAAAGATAAACAGGGTGAGCCTCCCAACCCCACAGGATGTGGGTGAGGTGAAGCAGCAAAATCAGAGAAAGCTATCTAGAAACGCAAACAGCACTTTTACACACCGGACACTTAACAGGAACACACGGGACTTTCTTTTTTCTCATGCTTTTTTTTTTTTTCTTTCTTTGCTTGAGCTAAGAAACCCAAAAATAGTTTAAAAGAGTTGTGTCTCAAAGTTTCTGAAGAAAAATCCAGCCTTGTTCATAAGACCGATCTTGAAGGACAAGCAGTAAGTCTGAGGCCATGAAAACGACAAGGGCCAGCTCGGGTATGACCCAGGACTTCATCCGGCGAGTGAGAAGTGGGGGTTCGCTCCCAGCCTCCCAGCTCAGGAGCCCATGTGCTAATCAGCATTCCCCACAAAGGCTCAATTTTGAAGCTCACTCATTTTAAGTCAAGGCTGCCTTGCAACTGGCTGAACTTGAAGGCGTCCACATGGAAAGTAACAAACTTGGCTAGAAAAGCAGCCAAAATCAGCATTCCCAAAGAGAGTTGGTAAACAAGCAGATGAAGAAAAAAAAAAATTGGCCTCACTAAGGCCAATTTAACAAGTGACCATTTTGCATCTATCAGGGTATAATGTTTTTAAGCTAATAATACCTGGTGTTGATGAGGTGCTGGTGATACTGGCATGTCCCCATGTTGACGGTGGCAGCTTCAACAAGCTGATTTGAAAGCCATTTGCCAATGTGGGTCAAGAGTCATAAAACTGTGCCTTTTGACTCAATAATCCTTCTGCTGAGAATCTGCCCAGAGTATTTTCCAAGAAGAGAGGAGCATATTCAAGAGGATAGTCATCACGCCCGCGGGCATTTCCGCAACCTACCAGGAACCTCGATTCTCAACAACAGAGAACTGGCTCAGAATGATTTATTGGGCCTCCCTGGCGGCACAACGGGTTATGTCGCAGCACTATGGAGCTATCCAGAGCCACGGTAGTACGAGTTCAATCCCCAGCCAGGGAGATTCCCACATGGCGCAGCAGACCCTTCCTACCTCGCCCACTGCTCCCCTCAGCAGTGTACTTCCGTAGATCCTCCTGTTCTGCTCCCCACTCTGTCTCTGGTGAATCCTCTCACTGCCCCACGCCTCTGGCCTACACCCCAGCTTGTATGCATAAATAAATAAATCTTTAAAAAAAAAAGAACATGATTTATCAACTTGATGCAACATTACATGCTCTTTAAAAATGATCATTAGGATGAGAAGTTCAAACAAAATGGGAAAATGCTTATGATATGATGATATGACAAGTTACAAGGCACTCCTTACACTTATGCCTATAGGAAGTCAGAAGTTCGTGTATGAACAGACCTATCAGCCACCTGGCTCCACTGGGATGTGGTCACTTGGGAAAAAACAACTGATCGGTCAAGGGGGTCAGTTATTGATTTCATTTTCTCGTCCACTTCCATTCTCTGGAGTTGTAAAGCTATTCATGCCATAAGTGACAATAAATGATGATTTCTTAACATATGGGAAAAGAAGTAGATGGAACTCTACAGCACCGAAAGCAGACCCCAGGCTATAAGAAATGATCAGATCCCAGAGACATTTGAAGGTCCGGTCAAAGAAACGTGATCTCTAATCAGTGCGTGGAAAGTGAGGGAAGCAGTGAGGTCATGTGTCGGCGTCACCAGCCTCCCAGGCCCCGAAGTGCATCCGGGGCAGTATCTGATCATCTCAGCTTCATGTGTTTCAGCCCACAGTGCTCAAGCAGGATTAGAACATAAATGCCCACCCTCCTAAAGCAAAACTCTGTCAAGAGACCTAGCTCTCATTTAAATACTAAGTTTCCTAAACTAAGACTCTACAAGGCGCCTTGGCTCACCAGCCTCTCTACACGTGGAACCTGAGGCCAAACGGGACCCGTTTTCTGCAGGGTGGGATGATTTCCGCGTGGACTGCAATCCCTACGCACAGCTGTCCCCTCTGAGCATGGGGGCAGGCGGTCGGTCAGTCAGGGGTCAGCACACAGAGCCCGGCTGACCTGACCCCCGGCCCACTCCAGCCGGACCAGATCTGCATGTCTGGGCATGTCATCTCACCTTGTGATGTCAGAGTTTGCGTCCAGAAAATAGGGGCTATTCCAGAACCTTCTCTGGGGGAGTGATGAGGATAAAGAGAGACACACTCGGCAGAGCGTGGTGCAGCCGCAGGTGCTCTCACAAGGTCAGATCCCTCCGCCATTCTCACTTCCCCCCAGGGGGCTGGTTTGACCGAGGGAGGTGACGAGGGAGGACAGGGCACGCGTGCCGACGACAGGCCCTCAGCCCCGGCTGGCTGACACGCACAACTCCGACCCCTTCAAAAGGCGCCTGCCCCTCCCGCGCAGTCCACCGCTTTGCTACAGCTGATTGCACTGCGCCGCTGGGCCGGGCAGAACTGGCTCACACAAGAGCACCCAGTGCCTGCACCCCGAGCCTGAGAGCTTGGGGGTGGGGGTCAGGGGATCTCCCTCATTTACTTAGGCCAACTTCAAAAGCACCTTCTGGAGCCATCAAGTGCTTCTCTGTGTGACTGGCAAATGGCAATGGTCCCTCTATTCCCCGGCCAGAGCCGTGACCTGGGCTGCAGGGGCAGAAGGCAGTGGGCCAGCACTGACAGGCACCTCAGGAGGCCTCTTCCTGGGCCAGCTGGGCCAGGGCTACGTACAGGCTCTGCAAGGGGAGCCCCCGCACCCTGACTCTGATGGGGCACTCAGCACACACTGAACTGGGGTGAAGGCAGAGGCGGAACAAGCTCGTGGGAATCGGGGGACCCCAGCACAGCCCTCCAGGCTGCACACCCCACTGCTGACCTCCCAGCACTTCTGCAAGGGGCCGAAGTGACGAGCGGCAGGGGGGGAGGGGGGGTCGTCAGTGTGAGCACCTGCACACCCTCATCTGTGAAGCGGACATAACCTCCCCTCGGGGTGGCTGGGAGCTGCTGTCCACCCCAGGGTGCAGCAATAGCTGAAGCGGAATCTGCAGGCTTCCCCAGAACAGGCCGCCAAGGGCCAGAGGAGGCACCTGCTTCAACTGCACCTTCGGTACACTCGCCTGGCCCGAAGCCTCATTGCAAAGGACTCACGTGCCAAGGTCAGGTCCCTGTCCTGCCTGCTCGTTCCCAAAGGGCCTTCAACCAAAGCCTCCGTGTGTCATGAACAAGAGCCCCCTCCCTGTCACACTCACAATGGCCAAGAGTCTTCCATGCACCTCATGAACCCTAACTCCGGAACCCTCACGACCTTTGGAGACTCTTCTCATCCCCGTTTTACAGATGAGGAAAGTGAGGCACAGCGAAGTCGGCTACTTTGCCCAGAGTCACAGGACAGACGTGGCTCTCGAAGCCTCGTGGGCTGCGGGGGCCAACAGCCGTCCCCCCCCGCCCCGGCTCCAGGCCACCCCTCTTTCAGGCCTTCCACGACCACGCGCTGTCACCAGGCTCCTGCTCCATGGCGGGGGGCCGGAGATGCTCAGCAGGAAAAGACCTCGGCCCCTAAGAGCTCGCTTAGCCCTGGCCTTCCCAACTCCCTCATGAACAGCCCCAAAGAGCATCGTGCAAGCCCCTCCTGGGCCACCTCCCACAGGGGCTGGGCGCCAGGTGGGGACAGAGTGCCCTGAGTTTCAGGGTGCAGCCGCGGGGTGGGGAAGGCCCAGGCGTGAAAGCCAGCTGCTCTGCGAGACGCTGTGAGAGTGGGCGGCCCCTCTCCCCCTCCTCAGCAGAGCAGGGCCCCCTTCCCAGAGCCGCCCTAGAGCAAGTGAGACACTGGCCAGCGACCACGGCAACATCGACGCGCCCAAACCAGAGCGAGGTCAGTGTGGGCCGCAAGGTCAGGCCTGGCTCAGAGGGCAGCTAGGCAGGAGCCCAGGAGCGGCCCCAGGAAGTACCCAGGAAGGGAAGGGCGGGTCAGAGATGGAGGGCCACAGGTCTAGGGGACAAAAAGGCGGTGAAGCAGCCAGACCGGTGGTTACCACCTGGTTGAAGCAAACTGAGGCTGGAGATGGGATGACTTGGACACAGAAGAGCCCCAGGTGGAAGCCATCTCCACAATCTAAGTGCCCAGTAATGACAGAGGGAGGAGAGTGTGCCAGCTCGCATCAGCGGAGGCCAATATTAAAGTGTATTTATGAGCAAAGGCTCTTCCGGGAGCCTGGGAAAGCCGCTGCCTCGGGACAGGAGGAGAGTCCCGCTGGATGAGACTCCTGGGGCTGCCCCAACAAAGGACCCTAACTTGGTGGCAGCTATTTTCTGGAGGCTGAAAACTGGAGATCAAGGTACCAGCAGCACCGTGCTCTCTCGGAAGGTTCTAGAGAAGAACACTCACTTGCCTCCCGCCTAGCACGTGAGCTGCGGGCGGCCCCGGGTGCTCCTTGGATTGCAGATTCCAGGGCCCCGTCTCGGCCTCCATCTGCATCTGGTCCTGATCCCAGTCTCAAGCTCTACGTCTCCTTCCTTTGACAAAAACACCAGCCCACCCTCCTCCAGCATGGCCTCATCTTAATCTGCTGGACTTTGCAAAGACCCTACTCCAGATAAGGTCACATTCACAGATAGGGATGAGACGTGCACATATATTTTGGGGGAACACAATTCAAACCACTGCACCCCCTTCATCACAACCTCCCAGAATTGCTCCAGCTTCCACCTCAGTCAGTGGCCAGGGTCTGTGCCCTCCGGCATCTTCAGTGAACTCCAGGGTGGGAAGGAAGCAGGGCGCCCACTCTGCACGGAGGCCCCAGGCCCAGGGGACACTTGCCATCGGTTCCAATCCCATGAGTGCCTTGGGCTGACAGCCGCCGTCCCCTACAAGCCGGCAACAGGCACAGTGCACAGAAACCAATCAACATTTCTCAGTGACAGGACTGCTGGTCTCCCACCGACACTGAGGGGCAGGCCCGCCATGGGGGACAAAGAACCCCAAGTCTGGTGAGGGCAAATAAGAGAAGGTTCCTGGCAGATGCGACCTCCTTGGAACAGGGCAGAGGGCACCTTTCTTGCCTGTTCTTCCATCAGCCCCTCTGCATATCCTGTAGCCCTGCGCTCAGCCCACCAAACCAGGCCACTGAGCTCACCCCACCAGGCTCACCCCACAGGCTCACCCCAACCACTCCTCCTCATACCTGCCGCTCAGGGCTCCGGCTGGGCTTTCTCCAGCACTGGCTGGGGGGTCCTGAGTAGGGACATGTCCATTCCCCACGGGCCTTACAAGACAAGAGTTACCAGAAGAGTTAATTCTAGAACTGGAAAGAGGCTCTGAAGATATTTTTGATCCAGCTGCTCCCGCACCTAAGTGGCAAAGGGAGGGCCAGAGAGTGCGGCGAAAGGGCTGGCCCCAGGCACCCGCCCAAAGCCCCACAGGCTGCCCCTGCTTCCGGCCCAAGCAGCAGGCAGCAAGATCAGCCGCTTCCCCACCCTGAAGCTCGCAAGTGCCTGGAGTGGGGTCCGGCTTGGGTAGGTGCATGGCGGACATCTGTCAGGTGACCACTTGTTCAAGGCACCGAGGAACCCGAGAGGGGTCACAGATTTGGTCTTACTGTAGCAAGGGCCGCAGCAAAGCCGGAGCGCCTCCTGGACAGGCAGATAAAAACGATCTCAGGGCACTAACTCCCTCTGGGTTCGTACTTTTGGGAACTGATTTGTCACATTTTCCTCTGAGAAGGCAGGAAGGGGTGAGAGGTGCAGGAATTGAAAGCTTTCCAATGAACAACCGTAATGCAAATAAAAGCTTTCACTCACTCACCAAACATTTACTAAGTCTTACTGGGCCGGAGGTTGAGAAAGGCCCCGGGGCCCGGAGACAGCAAACCGCACCGCTGCCTGCAGGGAGCCCCCAGTTGAAGGGAGAGCAGGCAGTGACCGGCACCGCCATTGAGGACAGAGAGGGGTGAGGACAGGACCACAGAGGAGGGTGCTGGGGTCAGCCCGGGCAGAGGCAGGAAGCCTGCCTGGAGGTGGTGGCAGAAGCACCTTCTGCAACTCCAGGAGGAACAGACAAAGGCCAGGGCAGGGGAGACCTGACTGTAAAGGAGAAAGAGCAGCAGAGGAGGGCGCCCCTCAAAGGCCCATCTGCTCCGAGATGCCCCCTGGCCCCTGGCCACCCCCACGGCACCCAGTCAGCCACCTCCCAGTCTCGGTCTGCTCCTCTATGAAGCAGACCCGGCTAATCCTCGAAGCTGGCGGGACGGGGGTGTGGCCTTAGGTCCTCCCGTAGCACAAGGTCATGGTCGGACTAGACGGTCTCAGGTGGGCCTGAAGGTCAAAATTCCTGGAGTTCATCACACCCAACCCGAAGGGCAGACTTGAGGACGAAGAAGAACACATGTGCTCTTTACACCTTAAACACCCACTACACTCTCAGCGGGGGGAGGGCACGCGTGGCCGAGGTCCCCAGAACACAGCACAGTGCCCCGTCCACCTGGGCCGGCTCTGGGCTCTGACAGCCAACCCGAGGTCAGAGCCACGACGGTGCCGCCACCGATCATTGCCGGGAGGCCGGAGTCGGGGCTGGGTAAGGAGCCTCCAGAGCACCCACACATCAGCACCACCGCCCAAAGAGGAACACCGCCAAGCAAGGGACAGAGACGTAGTCTCGGTGTTGCGCTTCTGCCCAACGACCCTCCGTGCAGTCAAATGGTTTCGAGTACAGGAAGGGCCAACGGCCCAGGTCCCACCACGTGGCACAGACCAGGCGGGAGGTCTCCTCCGGGCTCACGAGCCTGCAGAGGAGCTGCTGGAAGGGGGCCCACATGTGCCCTGGGCACAGTCCGCAGACCTCGGCAGGTCCGAGCACGCGGGCACAGTCTTCTCCCAGGCTCCAGCCAGACCCACCGCCAGCCCAGCTCCAGAACCACCAGCTCACGAGCACGCACACACGCAGACGCACACACTCGCATTTCCTGGCACGGCGCCCAGCACCGAATCTGTGCAGGGGCCTCCGTGAGACACGCGCTGACACATGTAATTCCTCTGTCCTGTGAACCCCTAAGTTCAACACCACCACATTCAGGGCGCTCACTACTGGTTCTCTCCAATGGGTCCCCATCTCTCTCAGGCCCCAGCCCCACTCTCTGCTAGTTTCTGTCCTCTCTGAGCTCGTGGCAGCAACACAGCAAGGCCAGGCTTTCTGAAGGCCAACTCTCACCCCAGCTGGAGACGCTCCCAGCGCTCCCCTGCCCTCAGCACAAATGCAAATGACCTCCCAGGGCCTGGTCTCTGCGGCCCACTCCCTCCTCCCTCCTGTCTCCATCTGGAGGAGGCTGGTCTCCTGGCCCCAGGCTGACCCTCCCTGCCCTGACCACGCCATGCACATTCAGGCCACCTGTGTCCTCAGCACAGCGCTGGGTCTCTGCTGGGGTGAGCTGGTTTCCCATCTAAACCTCCCTCCCAAAAGGCAGCAGGCACTGAGTCCACCTTGTAGTATGTGCTCAGCTAAACCGTGTTCAAGGGAGTTCTGGAACATCCCAGAAAGTTGAAAGAATGCTATCAGGATTTTTTTTAAAGAAAAAGAAAACTATTATCTATGCCTCAGTGTTTGCATCTGAGAAATGGAGACAGACTCCAGAACAGGGTGCACAGGAAGGAAGTACCTCAAAGCAAGCTGCAGGGGCTGCCAATGATAAAAGCTGTCCCTATCTTCAGGGTGCTGATCTCCCTATCAGGATGCATACATCCAGAAGGCTGGGGGGGGGGGGGTGGCAGGGAGAGAAGGAGGACAGGCTCGCCACAAAGATCCTATCTCCTGCCAACTGAACTTGAAAAGCATCTTTATCACAGGACCCACCTCAAGGAAGGTCAGCTCCTAACTTCTAAGGGTAATCCTTTTATTCTGGGCCTGCCAGGCACACCCACCCACCCTTATCTGTGGTATCCCCAAGCTCTGGTCTTTCCAGGAAGGGTGTCTCCTATCTACATACCTCCAGCAGGCCAGCAAGGCAAATGGCAGCCACCAAGGCACAATCCCAGTCCCTGCTGAGGCCCCCCCTGGGACCTGCCACCAACCGGCCATCTCTCGGGAGCCAAATGGCCCCATCTAAGGAAGGGGTTGGGATTACCGCCTCTCCGGCTTGGAAACTTCAAGAATGATAATCATAGTTTCAGAGGCTGGGCTGGACAGGCCAAATTAATACCAGGACTGCCTAAGTTAATCTCTTTTAGCAAAAGAGGGGAACTGCTAAGTAATCAGGGATATTTCCAGGAATTCTGTTATCCTGGGTTTGCTGCAAATGACAAAATTACCACATGCAGGAAGGCCCTTCCCAGAATCACTACGTCTGGGGAGCATCAAGTGGGGGGCACAGACACACCCCAGAAGGCAAGCATTAGGAACAGTTAAGTGAACGCCAGTTCTCTGCTCCCAGGAAATGAGTTCAGCCTATTAAGAATTCTGCAGGGGCTTCATCTGTCTGTCTGCCCGTCTGTCTGTCTCGGAGCAGTGGAGCCTGACGGAGGCAGGAGCCCTCTGGAGGGACCAGCTGCTCGTGATGCTACCCCCTTTGCCATTCTCCACCTGGGTGGTTCTCAGCCTCCTTGGGCCTTGGACGCCGAGCACTTAACAGAGCAGCTCCGTGCTCCTGGAAGCAGCGCCTGGCACAGAACAGAAGTCCCCCCCTGCTCCTTTCCTTAAGGGGTTGCCAGTGAGCGGGGATCCTCCTGTATCCAAATTCCAGCGATACTGGGAAGACAGAGTTGTTTAATACGGGCTCAGTAAACGCACAAGAGGAACACCCAGACGGGGGCTACCGAGGACTGACGTAACACGCACTCAAACGGCTGAGGCCTCAGCTCGTCCCCCCGCCCCTCCTGCACATCCTCCCTCGGGGTCTGCAGGCACCCACCCACCCACGCACCCACCAAATCCTCTACCTTGAGAGGCCCAGCAGGGTAGCAGCAAAACGCAAGGAGCCAGGCCAACTTCCAGCTGCCGATCCCAGTGCCGCCCCGACAAGCTTCGTGACCGCGACCACCGAGCCCCACTGTCCGGGGTCCAGAGAAGCACCTCTCGGGCAGGCAGGAGGGCCCCGCGAGCCAGACACATGACATGCCCAGCGCTGAGCCGGACGCCCAGGCAGCTCCCCTGCCAGCTCCCTGATCGCGGACCCTGCCGCTGCCTCCGCAAGCGTCACCGCTGCCACAGCTCCGGAGCCAGAGAAGGCACCATGCGTGTTTCCAGATCAGATGGCCAGTGTGCCCCTGAACACTGGACCTGGAGCCCCAAATCCTCGGGTCAAATCCTGGCTTTTCCCCATGGGCTCTTGGGCACGCTCCTCTGGGCCCCTGGGCCTTCATCTGGAAAACAGATCTATAAACCGCTGTCCTCCCCCAAGGAGGATCAAATAAAGCAGAAAGCATAAAGCTTTGTAAGGTTCAACTGGAGGTGCTCAATAATTACATTTATTTAAATGGCTGAATTGCAACCTCCCCCACCTTAGATCAATCAGCCAGACAACCACTCTGGACATTCCTGCTTGATTCCTCACCCAAGTCATCACCATCCCCCCTTCCTACTAAGGGTGCTCAGCTTTGACCACCCAACTGGGCTCGGGGTGCCAGGGAATTAGGAAGAGCACCCAAGATCTGACAGTGTGTGCACCACAACGCACAGCGGACAACCTCCCCATCCCGAGGAGAAGCAGAAGGGAACCTGGGAAATATGCCCCACTGCCCTCTCACCCCACCTCCTGCAACCAGTCTGGGTGCGACTTTGGGGGCCACTCCAAGAGGCAGGCTGCCACCCCTGCAACGTGACAAGCTCTTGCCGAACGGCAGGCAGCATGGCTGCGGGCATGGACTCTGAAGCCAGACTGCCCAGGTTGGAACCCCAGTGCAGCCACCGAAAAGGCTGGGTGACAGTGGAAAAGCATGGCAGTCTCTCTGTGCGTCCATTCTTTGGGCTACAAAGGAGGGTGCTTCACAACACTGCTTCTGAGGGTGGCTGTGAAAACCAGCTCGGCCCCAGACAGTGCCGGTGTTCAGTGTAGGCCAGGCAGGTGGCTGGGGCTGGCGAGCTCCAGGCACACCTGGGTGGCGGTGAGGGAGCTGAGATGGCGTCTGCACAAAGGTGGAACAAGGGAAGGAGGGAGGCGTCGAGGGTGGCGATGCTGGTGTCACTAGCTCTGCAAAGGAGCCTGCCATGTCTCTGGAGAGAAACAGCTGAGGCAGCAGCAGAGCATGGCGGGGGCGGGGGGGTGGGGGGGACGACACAGACTCACAGGCACCCATGGGGCACCGTTCCCAACATTACCCAGTTTAAAAACACGACCCCATATTTTTCTCCCTGTTTTACAGAGGAGGCACAGAGAAGCTAAATAACTTGCCTGCAGCACACAGCACGTTGGAGCTCTGAACCACAGCTTCTCCAGGCAGAGGCGCTTGCTCGCCAGAGCCAGGCTGGGGTGGGGGCTGGGAAGCAATGAGCTGCGTACCCGCTACAAGCTCCTGAGAGTCCCAGTCCCCTCACCTGTAATACAGAGACGAGGCTCCCTGATGTGCAGAGGGCATGTACAAAACCGCCCCTGACACCAGATCCAAGGGCAGGGGGCTCCCATCACAACCCCCCATGTGCTTTCCCAGTGCCTGGGAGCAGAGTGTAGCTTCTGCCTCCACCTTCCTCAAGCTGTTCAACCCTGAGCCAGTTACTTGACATCTCTGAACTTGAATTTTCATATTTATACAAGTAGGGATAACAATAGGTAAGGTAGAGGTAACACAGTGGTTGAAAAATCTCTTTGATAGGCATGAAAGCACTGCGTACGGTGCTCGGTACTGCTGGTTAACATCTATAGAGAGAAATAAAAAACAACTGCGTCGGTGATGATGAGAATAATCATCACGGCGACCACGAGAGCACAAGGCCTGGGAAATGACAATTCTTCAAAAGAAAGTCAACCGAGGGCCTCCCCAGTGGCGCAGCGGTTGCGCGCTGCGCGGTGGAGCTGTCCGCAGCAACGACGTGAGTTCGACGCCCGGCCGGGGAGAATCCCACATGGCGCGGCAGACCTCTCCTGCCTCGCCCGCTGCTCCCCTCAGCAGTGTACTTCTGATCTGCCTGTTCTGCTCCCCGCTCTGTCTCTGGTGAACCCTCTCGCCGCCCATGCCTCTGGCCTGTACCCCAGCTTGTATGTATAAATAAAAAATAAATCTTAAAAAAAAAACAAAAGAAAAGAAAGTCAACCGAGTAAACAAGAACGAGCTTCTGCACTAAGGTGAATTCCAACCCATGTTCAAAGACAACCCTGTTTTCATCTTTTGCAGAGAAATGTGAGACCTGAACAAGTCTGAGACGAAGGGCTCCCTTCCCTTGGCCAGAGCAGGCGGGGAAGAGGCGGCAGCCTCGGCCCTGCCTGTACGCACACACAGGCTCTGTCCGGAGCACACACACGGTGGCCTGCTGCTCCCACCGTGCCAGCCAAGAGACCGCCTTTGATGGCGCTGGACAGAGCAGGGCTGGCCCACGCCCGGCTGCCGCCACTACCCCCGGCCAGCCAGCCCAGCGCTTCTGTGGGGCCCAGCCGAGTGCGGCTGGGAACCGGGGGCAAAGCTGGGGCTCTCCCCACTTGACCGTGGGCCCAGACAGCCTTCTCACATCCCAGTCCAGCATGCTGTCATCACTGGCTCTCTCGTGCACATCCCAGAGCTCCTCGAGGACACTGTCCCAAGCAATCTCCAGCCAGAGGAGCAGGAGGTAAGTTCCCAGCTCTGGAGCCCACCTATGCAGGTTCAGCCTTGCACCAAGGAGCTAGGTACCCTGGCAAGTTACTAAGCCTCTCAGAGCCTGGATTTTCATCTGCAAGACAGAAATGATGCTATAGAGATTCCTGTGTACAATGCCCAAATCTAAGGTGCTCCCAAAATCAACATGTCTGGTAATGATGAACCTTGACCAAGTAGCAGGAACCTATTTATTGCCTTTATTGATGCCGCCCCCTTAGTATGAAAGTGAATATTTTTCCCTTCAGAGCTCACAGACCTTGGTTCATGGCACTGCTCCAGTCACGGGTGCATTAGCCAGCCAGGGCTCTCGCAACCGAACACCACAGACTGGGGTGCTTGAACAGCAGAAAGGTAATCTCCTCAAGCTTCAGAGCTGGAAGCCCATGATGGAAGCGTCAGCAAGGCTGGGTTCTCGTGAGGCTACTTTCCTGGCTTAGCCTTCTTGCTGGGGCCTCACGCGGCCCTCCTCTGTGTGTACCTCTCTGCTGTCCCTGTGTCCCAACATCCTAAGGACACTGACAAATTGGACTCAGACCCACCCAGAACCTCATTTCTATGTAATAACCATGTTAGGGGTCCTACCTGCAAATACAATCACATTCTGAGGGGGTGGGACTTGAACACATGACCTCAGGGCAGAGGGACACACAGTTCAGTCCGTGAGAGACGTGATGACAGGGGCACCAAGTGCCCTTCCTAAAATCTCAGATCACAAAGAATTCGGGATAGAGGAGCCCCAGGGGTATGCTGAGGAGAAAACATGCTCACACACATAACACGCTGGCCCAGGATGCACACATGTGCATGCGCACGTTCGTGCATGCATACACATACACACACACACACACACACACACACACACACACACACACACTCAGCATCCCTGGGACCAAGCAAGCAAGCAGCAGCTCAGGGCCACGTGTTGAATGGAGGAGTCACCTGAGGGTTGAATCCTTCCTCTGAAACTACGACGGCAGGGAAGCTACTTCAGCACCTGGATGGACATCTCTTCCTGCTCTGTAGGAGGCAGGCCATTCCCACCGTAGGGCTCTGTGGGGCCAGAAGATACAACACACGTAGAAGCGGGGAGGGGCGGGACACACGCTGAGTTAAAGCCGCAGCACACACACAGCCTCCACCAGATACTAGTTCATCAAAAAGGTCCCACCAGTGACGCGTCACAATACAGGCATTGTGGGGTCTCTCTCTCTGCAAAGAATGATTCTTGAATAATACTCCAGGGCTCACAAGGAAGATTTTGAGCAACAGAGCGTCACTGTGTCCCCCACTGACAAGTGTTCTCTTGCCAAGAAAGGACAAAAGCCCATTTTTTGTTTTCATTTCTGCATGTTTGTCGTCTATTTGCTAGTAGCTAACAAAGAGTCATTCAAGTCGACTAACATTTGCATGTGGTGGGTTGGATTCTCCAAGTCCTACAGCCCACCCGCCTGGGTCAAACCTCACCTACACACATGCGTCTTCTGTGGCTGGAATTCCACTGGGGAGGAGAAAGGGTGGCCCGGCAGCTTTGGGCCACTTATCTGGGCTGTGAAAACAAGTCTATCGTCTAGGATATCCACATGGAGATGTGCCCACCACTGAGATTTCTAGTGAGGAGTCTAGTGAGGAGATGTTTTGTCCTCTAGAGTCACCTCGATTCTGCAACTTTGAGCTTCAGTCTCAGCTTCCTGGTCTGTAAAATGGGAGCAAATTACCTGCTCAACTATCTCCTGCTGAGCTGGGAAGGGAAGTGATGGTGCTGTTCCTGCCTGACCAAATACCAGAAGTTTCTGGAAAGGAGGATGGCCCATATGGAATGCTCTACCTCTACTTCTTTCCACAGCCGCCCTCTGATAAAGGAATCCCGAAGAGCCTGATGTTTGCAGAGGCAACATCAGAGCTGGGGCTAGGTCAGGGTCTCGGGGCAGCCATAGCCTGGCGTCTGCCACCTAAAGGCCCATGTGCCCTCAAAGCGCGTGCAGAGAACAGCGAAGGCATTCCTGCAGAGCACCTGCAGGCAGGGGGTGGAGGGTCACCTCCCTGCAGAATAAGGCTGCTGTTCTCCAGAACAACTCAAAGGGACAGAGATGGCCCAATCCAGCCTTTGCAGTAAATATAGAGAACACACATCACCATCAACTCGGGGCCAAATTCCAGGCGGGCTCCTCTTCGCCTCCGGTTAAGGAAGGGCCAGACAGAGTCTGTTCACAAGAGAGCGGGGTCTAGAAAACACAGGCCCCACCTGCACGCTCGGCCCGGCGACCACACTGACCTCCCCAGTCCGAGCCTCAGTTGTCTCACCTGAAAATGGAGTTATACAGACATCTTGCTTCACAGGATGGACACAGGTTGAAAGGAGCTCCGCATTAAAAAAAAAAAAGGCTGAGCCCACAATAAGCACCCCAAATACGCCAGTGCATTCCCGGATGGCATGTTTGAAAAGGCAGGTCTTCGAGCCCCAACCAGAGCAAAAGGAGCACAAGTGAAATGCACTTGGGCCCGCTGGGAGCAGGCTTGCAGCCCCGGGGACATCGCGCTGAGTAGGCAGGAACAAGAGCGTGTGTTAATACAGCCCCATCGCGCAGGGAGCTCAAAGGGCTTTAAGAGACATGAGCTCACTGGGATCTTTTTTATTAGCTTCTAAGGCAGGTTAACAGGTTCCTCCATCTCTGCTGAGACAGTGAAACTGTGGGCTCCCCGAGCTCCCCCCAACACCGAGGTGGGGGCAGCCTTTCTGAACCTGCTGGGGTGACAAAGATCCACGTCTGCTTCTTGAATTTACCATCTGTCACAAGCTGGGAACCTCAGAGAGAAATTAATTTTTTTAAACATAAATTTCCTACAGCAGCTCAAAGAAATTCTGGTTTTGTTTTCAAAGGAGCAGAGCAGGGAGGAAGAAGGCGGGGCTGGGAGGCAGCCGGGGGTTGAGGCCTGGATGCAGAGGCCACCCTGGGGCACGGGGCCAGCAGCTCTGCCTGGGGGTGCTTGCCCAAGATCCCAGGAGACAGGGTGCTGCTGCAACTGCTACACCCCTGTGCCGCAGGCTCTGGGAGACCTCATTCAGCCCCCTTCTGACAATGGCCCTGTGGTCTCCCAGTGGCCTCAGATGCCACCCCACGCTGTGAAGGTCTCTCCAGGGAGGACTATGAAGCCCCATCAAGCCACCCCTAGGCGTCCCCAGGCTTCCTGCCCTGCTCCTGAGACACCCCCCAGACCCCCAGGCCCCAGGCTTCTCTGTGCAGGGCCCTCTGCTTGGGGACCAGCATGGCGGGTGTATGCACGTAGGTGGCCCCAGGCGGACACTTCCCCTCTCTGCAGGAGCCTCAGTTCCCCTTCAGTCCAATGGGGACGTGAATTCCCAGGGGGCTGCTCAATGGAATGAGACCACGTCTGTGACATGTTTCACTAACTGTGAGAGTGCCGGGAGGACAGCACCATCCCGCGCCCCCACCCCGTGGCGGACAGCTGTTCCTGGGGTCACCAAGGAAGGCGAGGGGGGAGTGGTGATGCTGGCCGCCAGGGAGCCCCGGGACAGCAAGAGCCCTGTCCCCAGACTGCAGCCCGGACCCAGGGGGCTGCAGGGAGCACAGAGGCAAGCCCAGGCCTCCCCGGGTGCACGTCAGCCTTGCCCAGGTCATGCTGGAGTTCAGGAACCCATTTCGGCCCCCCGCAAAGTGACTTCCAATCATCTTCACCCCAAAAGTCCCTTAAGCAAACTTGCTCTGTGACCAAAAGAAATCGAGACAACCCACCAGCCCCGGTCCACCCCTCAGAGGCAGCAATGACCTCTGAGCAATGACTGGTAATGACCGTGCCCTGGAGGGGGGGTCCTGGTCGGTTCAGGTCCGTTGGGGACGGGGGGCGGGGGGGGGAGGGGGGCGGCTCACATTTTCTCCTGTCACAACTGCCCTGTTCCAGGGCCCAGCGGGAGGTGCACGCAGGAGCCAGGGACCCAAAGGCTCCCAGGCCTCCACGCCTGCCAGGGCACAGTCTTCACAGCGTGAGCTGGGGGGCCCCGGGAGCGAGCCCAGGTGCCCGGCTCACCGCAGAACCTGGTGCAGGTGACCACTTCCTACCGGCGCTGTCGGCATGTTGGGCTGGAAGGCAGAGCCCGGGAGACACCTGCCCAGAGCGCAACAAGCCGAGATGAGGTGTGTGTAAAGAGCCGCACACGCAGCCCGACGCTCACGAAGTGCCTGGCGTGGGTGACGGACGTGGGAAGGGCACCCAGGTCCTCCGCACGCAGCTTTTCCAGGCACGGGCCTTCGGAGGAAGGGGCCCGCACGAGGAGTCTCTCAGGCCAGTGACTCAGGCAGAGACGCCGCAGGACCCAGCTGCTGGGCGGGTCGCTTGGGCCGATGCCTGGGCTGGCCCACATTCAGGGTGATGTGTTTTTACCGTAAGGTCTGGTTCACGACGGAGCCAGGCCCGGCCTCCCCGTCCCCGGGGCCTGAACTCACAGTCGGAGATGAGCAAGGCTCCGGACAAGAGGCACAGATCCCAGAGTCCTCGAATCTGCCAACAGTCAGCAGACCGGGCGGGAGCCGGGAGGACAGGCCTGAGTCACGGTACTTGTCGCCGGGAAGCAGCGCCTGCTGAGGTGTTCCCATAGCCGGCCGGTCTGAGCGCCAGGCCCAGGGCCATGAAGACCAGGGTGCGGTGGGCAGACAGAGGCTGATGGCAGTGACAGTCAAGGGGGCTGGGACCCAAAAAAGGGAGAGGCAGGCAGGCAGGCGCACACACACACACACACACACACACACACACACACACACACACACAGCTCCTACTTGCTGCTCCATCAGGCAGGCTAACAGCTGTGCATGCTGCTTTTCTCATGCATGACATGGGAATAATGTCCCCCCAGAAGGCTCCCCGACAAGAAGTTAGGCGTGTTCAGACCCGGGAAGCCTTAGAACAGGGACTGGCCAAGAGGCAGCGCTCAGCGACCGTCACCTGTTCTCAGGGCCCCTTACCTGCCTGTGAGGCCAGAGCCGGGAGCCCTTCTCCACGGCTGAAGCAGGAGGTTCCGCGGGCTGAGTGCTTGTGGTCGCTGCACACCAGCTGGCACTGCACAGCGCCCCCGGCCAGCGCCTTACACGGCAGAAACGCCTTGGTCACAGTTCTGGAGCCTGAAGGTGTCGGCAGGGCTGGTTTGTTCTAAGGATCCCCTGTCTTCACCTGGCCCTCCTCTGAGAGTGTCCGTGCCCGGAGCGCCCCAGTCTGTTTCTTGTAAGGACCCCAGTCCCATTAAAGAGTCCACCATAAAGACCTCATTTACCACAACTAATGACACGACCTCTGAATGACACAGCATCTGTATAAAGGGGGAGGTACATTTCCCACCCCACGCACAAGTAGCCATCGTGGACTGGGAATTGGGGCGGAGCTGAATGGCAGGTGAAGCTCCATAACACGGAGGCAGGTGGGCTCTGGAAGAGACACGCCGAGAGGAAGGGCACGACTGCTTCTGGGGCTGGACTTGCACCGGGGACTTGGGGTACTTGGAGGACATGTGGAGGAGAGACATGCAGAGACTCTTGGAGGAGACTCGTGGGGAGGCTGACAATGGCAGCCGTTACGCTGATGTGGCTTCTCCTTTTGTCCCAGTTTTCTGGGACCTGCTTCAGAACCCCTTTCCTATGGTTCCGTCAGAAGGTGCCTTAGATTTGTGGCAAGCTTCGGGCCAACCCTGTTTGGCTGGGCATTTACCCCCAAGGGACTGGGTAATTTGGGGTATTTATTGGGAAACTTCCTTCTCTCTCTCCATATGCACACTAACTCTATGAAAGATCTATCACACTAAGAGTCTACTTTGTCTTTATGCTGTGGGTGGCAGGACCCTGTTTTAGAGCATGAGAGTTTGGGGGTACCTGGTTACCCCTCAGAGGCAGGCACATTCTGAAGTACTGGGGATCAGGACTTCACCATAAGAATTTCGGAGGAAAAAAAAATAAAAAGAATTTTGGAGGAGACACAATTCAGTCAGAAAATCCAGGGCTGAGAAGAAGAAATCCAGGAGATCCCTCTGTCCCTTTACCCAGAATTGGGACACAAGCTACAAGATCTACGAGTTTTCTCTGCTGAGAAACCAGAGAATATCTAGAGGAAGGGGTTCTTCACCCTAAAACCCAGGATCTAGCTGTGCCTGAGACAGGGCTCTGGAAACGCCTGGGTACTAAGACAGCGTACTTAGCACTCCCGGGACAAGTGCTTCCCCAGGGAGGTCAGACGCCACACACAAGAAGCCCCAGCCAGCATAAAGCACGGGTGCTTTGCTGGGGATCACAGAAGAGGGGAGGAGACTCCTGGAAGATGCCATATGACTGAGAGCTCTTCTGCTTCACATTACCTGCCTCAGCCCTCGACACACACCAATGCTATACAGTGAGGCCCAGAAACCTGCCCGGCTGTGAAAGCTACGAAGAGCAGGGCTGGGTGAGACTCATCTGAGTCTCCGTTCTCCCAGATGTAAGTTAAACAGCAGCCACCACGCCCACTTTGCAGGTAGGGAAACTGAGGCCTTCACTATAAAGCTCGGCAGGTGCACCATGTGCTGGGTCTCATTTTAACAAGAGGGGGGTGAGCATGGGAGAGGAGAAGACAGAGTCAGAATGGACAGAGCAAGGGTCTCAGAAATCACCTGCCCTAACCAGCATAAACTCGTGTTTCTGCCCTGATTGTGCCCACCAGCCGTCAGGGGACAGTAAAGATCTCTCTCCTTCCACCAACATCATTTGCCCTCCCCCTGCCCAGTTCTTTCCCAATAAGGGAATAAGAGTGCAGACATTAAAAGCCAGACATACATGGTTTGGGATCCACTCAGCCCAGCTGTATGACTTCAGGTGAGCTGCCTCATCTCTCTGAGCCTGTTCCCTCAGGTGCAATTTGAGGAAAATAGCCCCTAGTGTTACATGAGGTGCAAGTAGAAAGGCCTTTGACAAGAGCTCACGCTTTTCGTGAACAAGAAGCAAGCTGTGAAAAGTGACCTCGCCGTTCCACAAAGTCGCTGTGAGCCTGAAAGCCCACATCTTAACTCCCACTTATATAAAAACCTGCAGATACAACAAAGGGCACCACCCCCAAGCTTTGACTCCTGTGCCCTGTGGCCTGAACAACACTCTGTACTTGGCTTTCTTACTGTAGAATGGGGTCACTGGGCAATGAGTGCTAATGCAGGGGCGACACTATTCTCTTTCCCTGTAGTGCTGCTATCAGCCTCAGGATTCTTCTCCCTACTCTTCTTCAGAATCAGCACTTTCTCAGCTGCACAGGACAGTTAACTCAGCAATAAAGATTACGCCCTTCCTATCTTTGGGAGGGACAAGGTCACCTGGATACATCCAGGCTGGAAGAGGCTTTCTGCGCTTGGAGGTCACCTTCCTGCAAGGTTTAATCTCTTGCTCCTTCCCCAGCAGACTGCAGGCACCCCAAAAGCCTCCAGCCCATGCTGGCAGCCACCCCACCCCACCCCACTCAGGACAGGTCCAGCTTCTGTCGGGGGGAAGGAATTGATGCAATGGCTGGTGCATCCTAACTGCTCAGCAAATAGAGTAAATAACTGGGCGGGAAAACCCAGCACTGTTAGCTCTCCTCACACACACACCTGGCCTCCAAATTCAAAATTCCAAACCTCGGCAGACCGAGCAGCACAGGGCCTGCCTGGGTCCACACCAGCCTCCCGGCCAGCTCTGCCTCTACAGCTCTGCCGTCTCTAAGCACCTTATTGTATATCTATCTTTCTCCTCCTTTTCAATCAACCGAGGCCCAGAAGCCCACGGGTGTCTCACTGGGCCACACAGCGACAAAGGGCAGTGGTCCCCAGAGGCCAGGCCTTGTCCCTACGCCTTGCTGAGCACAGTGTGAAATCCGGGCTTGGAGAAGGGGAACAAATGAATGACAGGGCTGTGTGGTCATTTCCCTTGAGACCCAGCCCTCCCTGTGGCTCAGCAGTGGAGAAACTGCAGAGCGGACACTCCGAAGCTGAGGCTCCTTGGCGACGAAGTGAGCTCGAACGGGGAGCCCTCCTGATGAGCCGGGATGAGCCCCTCCAACCTCCCGGGGTTCTGAGGACTCAGGTGCCTTTGGGGCTTCCTCACGGGGCTGCATGTGAGCAAGACACTCAGACACTCAGCCTCGAGCAGCCAGGAACCGACGAGCAGAAGGGCCGAGTGTCGAGGCAGGGAGAGTGGGGCTCCCGGGCTCAGCTGGTGGGCGTGCAAGTCCCTGGTCCCGCTGCGGGGGCTTGGTAGCGCCTGTGGAGGGGAGGCTGCCCCTCAAGCCGTCAGGTGTGCGTGACCTCTGGGTAGATGCCCTGTGGGAACACAGGAGCCAAGTGGTCGGCAATGGGGGTGGCAGGTGGGGAAAGATAAGGAGCCCTGGGAAATGCCCACGACCACCCGTTGTTGGTGCCCTCCATCCTGGGACCCCCAGGGATGCACCTGCCCACCTCGGCTCATTTGTAGGTGTCGGCCCCCCGCCCCAGCCCTCCAGGGGACCGGGAATTCACAGATGAAAACAGAGTACCGGACCCCCTGGAAAGCTTCCCAGTGTCCTTTGCCCAGGAAAGAGTCCCCTGACAAAGGGGCCTGGACCTCAGCCACGAGTCCAGGGAGAGTTGAGCCGGCTTCATCCACTTAACCCAATTTGCAGGCCCAGAAGGCTGCTAACGAGCAGTGTGTGCCCTCAGAGTCATCGATGCCACTTTCCAAATCAAGTTACCAAATGGGACTTAGAGTGGCTGCAAGGGCCGGGCCGCCCGCAAGCAAGGAGGCCCCAGCCCGCCAGATGGTCCCGCACCCTCCTGCCTCGCATCAGGCAGCTGAGGGCGTGGCTAGCCGCCTTCGCTCAGTGTGGAGGCCGCCCTCCTGCCCCCAGATGCCTGAGGCCCCAGAAGGGAACTTGGGTTACCATTCAAAATGGAGCACAACCCTGGCACAGCTGTAGCAGAAAGACCAGAACGGAGGCGGAGCGTGCATACCGCCGGCCCCTGAGGGCACGGTGCCCTCCCTACACCATTTGACAAGCTGGACCAGCAATGAGTGAGAAGCAGGCGGCGTGCCCAGGGCTGCAGGAAGGCGAGGGGCGAGCAGACGCTCCCACTCACCTGTGCACGGACCGGCCAGCAGCACGAGTCCGAGCCCCGCGCCTCCAACTCACCGTTCCAGCCACTCAGCCCCGTGTGGCCTCCGGCAGCCACACGCACACGCCGGCCTCGGTGTCACTAGCTGCAGACGGGGCGGTGACATCCCCAAGGGGGGCTGGGCTGTTCTTGGGTGGAAGGAGAAGGGGAGCGGCATCTGCTCCAGCCCACAGACGTAAGCTCTTGCTCAGGGGTTGGTGTGGGGTGCCCACAGGACAGGCGGTGGGGGGTCGTGGAAACAGAGCGGGTGAAGAGCCCCCCCTGTAGTCACGGGCAGACGGTCCGGGGGGACTTGCTAGTTCAACCCCTTTGGGCAAGACGTGCGTATTCCCGAGGACGCGAGCACACCCATAAAACAGACGAGGCCCAGGACTGAAGGCGCTGACAGGTGCGGGCGCCCGGCCTACACGCATGCTGTGGGTCTGCTGAGGGGCCACAGGCAGGGAGTTAGCATTCGGGACACAGGTGACCCACAGTCAGCGGGGCAGGGTCTGGCCGGGGGCTCCCTCGGGAGGGAGTCCTGGTGCCACTGAGCCCTGAACAGAGGTGGTACAGGCTGGGTGCCCAGGGCTAGTTCAGAGAGGCAAAGTTTCAGGGAAAGGGGTGGGGTTCCCCAAGAACAGGAGTGTCTATGACCCTCCGAGTGGGAGATGCCCCACTCCAGGCCACACCCAGAGCTGAGTTGGTGCCGCCTAAGGGGCTGGGTGATGGAAGGGGCAAGCGCCGGGCAGCCAGGAGCTGGCAGCAGGAGCCGTGGGCGAGAGGGAAGGCAGGGGGCAAGGAGGGACATGTGCCACCCTGCCCCACCCTCACCCCGACCAGGAGGCCACGCTTTTTTAAATATCTAATGATCAAGAGGTATATCAAGGTGTCCCTATAAATATTCTACTAGCAAAATCATAATGCCAATAAATAACTTCTAAAATTTCACTGAAGATTTACTATAGACCAGATACTATGAAGTTGACTTTTGGACATCAGCAGTTGAACACTGGAATTTCAGAGGGTTCAAGTTAATCGTTTAAGCACTTTACATGCACCAGTTCACTTAATTCTGAAGTTTAGTGGGCAAAAGAAGGTCCCCCCTGCCAAAAAAAAAAAAAAGTCCACATCCAAATTCTGTAACAGGGTAATCTGAACGGAGGGTTCCATGTTCCCTGCCCACCCAGTGAAGGGAGTCGCTGAGTGGTGAGAAGCTAAAAGGCACCACAAAGAGCTGGGAGCGGCGGGGGAGCAGAAGCACGTGTGAGGAAGACGTTGGTGCTTGCTTCTCAGCCTTGGCTTTGCACCCAGAACTTGGGGGGCGTGGGCAGAGATACTTGGCAGAGATGTGATTGAGAGGCCCGTCTCAACTTGTACTTTTATTTTGCTCTTTTCTTTGCAGACTTGCCTGGGCCCTTCTGCCCCTTCCCTACGGTTCCCCACGGTTCCCCACCAGAAGGTGCCTTAGATGTGGCAGCTTGCGGGCCTCAGTGGCCCTGCTTTGGGTCAACCCTGTTTGGTGGAGCATCTGTATTTCACTGGGAAACTATTATCCTTTCTTCTCTCTGTTGCACACTAATTTCATTACAGTCCTTTTCTATGGAAGGTCTTAGGCACTAAGAGAATGTTTTGTCTTTACGAGGTGGATAGCAGGACCCATTTAGGGCATGCAAGGTTTGGGAGTCCTGGGGCACCCCTCCTCCGTCTGCCCACGAGTAATTCCAGGGAACCTTGCACATGCTACCTCCTACGACAAAAGGAATTTTGCAGCTGTCGTTCAGACTAAGGACCTGTGGGGTTTACTCTGGATTGTCAGTGGGCCAGATCTAATCACAGGAGCCCTTCAAGTCAGAGAACCTCTCCCACCCCACCTTCCTCCACACCCTCCCCTCCTGCTAGGATCAGAGAGATGAGAAGGCAGGAGGAGAAAAGACTGGAATCATGTAGGGGACTCGAAAGGACCCATCCCAGCTAGACCTGGCCACGGAGGGAGGCGGCTCTGAAAACTGGGCAGAGAGTTTCCTCCGAAACCGCTGAGAGGCAGAAAGGGGAAGCCTCGGTCTGCCACTACCGGGGAAGAGCTCGCAACACCAGCGTGTGCAGGGAAACAGTCTCTCCCCAGGGTGTCCAAAAGGAGCAGAGCTCTCAGCCCGGGGAGACCGTGTGGACACCTGAGCCCCAGACCACGCCGTCCTGCAGGCGCGGCAACAAGAGCGTCGTGCGAGCACGCAGCCGCGGCCCCTTTCAGGGCAGCCTCGGGAACGAATGCCCCGGCTCACGGCAGGCAGCCGCAGCCACACTTAGGGCCAGCTGAGAAGCTGTCAGGGCCCCAGCCCCACAGCCAGCAAGGGGCAAAGTGGGGCCGGAAGGCAGCGAGGGCCCCTAGGCCCAGGCCCCCGGCTGCCCGGCTCAGGGAGCGCGCCAAAGCACCTTCCGGGGCGACACGGAGCTCGCCTTTTGCACTCACTCTACCCGGAGTTGCACTTTTTAAAGACACAGTTATTTTAAATACCTGAAATTGATTCTTAAAAAGAATGAAAAAAATAAACTATTATAATAAAACTTCCGTGAGGAAAACTAAGAAGTTCTGTCCGACCCCCTCCTGGAGAGACCAGACAGGGCCCCTCCCACCCCGCAGTCTGTGACCGAAACACTGAAATGATAAAGAGCCGCATCCCCCGAGGACAACAATCGTCCTACCACTTGGATGGGTCTCCAGCCACGTCCCCCCCAACTTCACAGATGCAGGATTCGGGATAGCAGGCCGGGGTCCAACCTGTTTGCTCAGGCCACGGTACTGCGAGTATCACCCCAAAGGGGAAACGCAAACTGTGGGCGCACCAGAGAGGTGCCTCTGGATTTAATTACAAGAAAAGAGAAGCACAATATAAGTGAGGAATGAGCCAGAAAGAAAGACAAAATATCGAATGGTTTTACTCATAACAGGACTATGGGGTTGCGGGGAGAGAGGGGGAGGATAAGGGCACAAAATGGAGTAGAAAAGGACACAAGGGACCACGGAGATGGATCACGGGTGAACTGACCTGCACTCTGGCCTGGGGGTGCCTCGGCCATCTCTGATAGCATGCGGCCCTGGGCAGGTCCTTTCCTTTCTCCAGCTCTGCGTCCTCCAACATAAAAGGCCAACATCAAGAGGACTGAGCACCTGGTCCGACCACCTGCTCTGCAGCTACAGGAAGAGGACCCCTAGCCTAGTCTCCCCTTAGAGGGAACTCCACCACAACAGGTGTGTGCTGCGGACACCAGCACCAGGCACCTCGGGACACGGCTCCGTGAGGTGTGCTCAGCGCTAGACACGCGCGCCATGGGCCCTGAGTAGAGCGTTGCACTCCCAGACACCCAGGTGGCCCAGGCTGAGGCCCCCCGAATGCCACCTAATGCCACCTTCCAGCAACAGGCCCGCCCCGCCAGCTGCACCCTTATGCCGTCTCACCGGTTTGTGAAGATGGGTGCTGTTCACTGGAGCACCTTCCCTTCCCAGGTCAGGGTGCAGGCGAGGGGCAGGGGCACCGGTGCAAGCCCTGGCATCACAGACTCTTAATACCTGTTGGGTGAACAGAAGGCAGGAGGGAAGGGTCACTGAGCGCTGAAAGAGACCCCAGCGCTTTGCTCCTCCATCACCAGGAAGCCTGGCAGAGAGAACAACGAAGCAAGAAGACCACAGAGCAAACCTGAGTGCACAGACAAATGAAAACCCCAGAAAAGAGAGGGGGCTCTGGCAACACCAAGCAGCCCCAAGCCACTCAACCCCAGCCAGCCTCACTTTCCTCATCTACTAAATAGGCTTCATGCCCGCCCCATCTACCTTCTTTGCAGGACTGTGCAAGGAAGCTGTTCGAGGGGGTATTTTCTGCATCTAGAAGGTACATTCCATACACCTGCCAGGCGGAGATACCAGGATGGAGGAACGACAGTCCTACAAAAGCCCGAAAGCCAGTATATAAAACTAGACTGGGATTTTCTTTCATTTCTAAGGAAGCTCAACCCAGTTGGCAGCTTTGAATACAAACGGCCCTTGCTTTTTGAAGGTGCCGTTTTTCTTTAAACACTTGGAAATAAAGTCGGAACCACAAAGGAACCTTCCATTTAACCTCTCGGGTAATTGGGATTCCGGGGAGCTTTCGAATGGATGTGATTTTGGAGCCAAGGATACAGCCACCGAGTAAGGCCACCGGGTCCCCCAGAACCACAAGACTCACTCATTTTCACCCTGAACACTTGAAATGAGTCAGCCTCATCTTCAGCCAAGAAGAAACAGAAGGAGACTGGCTCCTCCATCCCAGAATGGGACTCAGAGGCCCGAAGCCACCAGCAGCCACAAACTTTGCTGGGGGGCGCTGAGAGGCTGCACTTGGCTCACGTGACTGCAGCTGTCAGCCCCTCGCACCAGCTGAGCAGGACAGGGAGGTGTTACCTTGAGTGATTAAGGGACAGAGCCACAGGCCCCCCTCACACCATCCCTACGCAAAGACATGTCACACCCCAAACACCCCAGAAGGGCGCTTGAGGAGTTTACTTTGGAGTTCTGGAGGCTTCCGCCTGGCACAGAAGAGAGCTGTCCAGGAAGAACCAGGACGAGAGGCTCGAGCGGAGACGCACAGGGACCCAGCTGTGCTGCGCTGGCTCCAGACAGGTCCGGGGCGGCACGAGCATGTACAAGGTCATGGTTTGGGGTAATAGAGATTTCTGGGTTCCAGCTCCAGCTCTGTCGCTCCCTCGGTGAGTGACACTAGACTAGCCCCGTCCCCCTGGAGCTTCAGGCCTGAGCTGTGGGCACCAGGACCTCGTCCCACGCCCAGGACGACAATCTGTGCTCGAGACGGGAGCTCCTGCTCTGCGATCACGGTGCATTGGCCGCGGCCGAGGGGCTGCCCGCGAGCGACGGGGCCCGGGGCTGCCGCCTGCTCGCCCCTGCAGCCCTAGTGACACGGGCCGGGGTCGGACTCCTGCCCGCACATTCTTTACCCGTAAAACCCCCCAGGGGGCACGTCTGAGGCCCGTGGGACGTCCCGATGGAGAGGATCCCACCAAAGGTGAGCAGGGGCTCCACAAAGAAAAGGCAGTTGTGGGAGCAGGTGGTCTGCACAGGGGGAGCTGTGCCAGGGCACGAAGAAAGTGTGACCCCAGGCTGCTCGGGCTGCCTCGGGGGAGGCGCGCGAGGGGCCCAGGGCCCCTTACCTGGAGGCAGCCTTGGGCCCGCACAATACCCAGCTATACGGCCGCCTTCCCTGGCCCTCCAGGATAGCTCCAGGGGAGGGGGTCATGTCCACGGCCAGGCATGGGGACCTGGCCAGTGCCCAAGGCCAGCGGGAGGCGCAGACCCAAGGCGGGTCGTGTTCAGAGCCGGGCCAGCCCCAGAAGCCACAGGAAGCCAGGGCCACGCCCAGCACAGCCTCCTCCTTTCTGAGAAAGACCAGCAAAGCCAAACAAAGGCAGCTGCCCGGTGGGGAGCAGCGCCGCAGAGGAAGGCCCTGGCCTGGGCACAGTGACACCTGAGTTCTGCTCAGAGAAAGCAACGTCTGCATGCTCACCCGAGGCCGCCGCCCAGGGGAACTCCAGCCTCCCCCGCCCGACCTTCTGCCCTACCGATGCATTTCAGTCAGTCGGCTCCCAGCAAGGCACCCCAGCCCTCGCCAAGCCTGCCAGAACCAGAACGGTCCTAGAAGGCCAGGCGGGGGAGGCGACGCCTCGTGCTGGAGGCCACTCCGCAGACCACACGCCTTTGAGGGAGCTCCACAGCGACCGTGAGGGGCAGGCACATCACGTCTCCCCATTTGACAGATATGAAAACCGAGATTCAGCAAGGTTGAGGGGCCACCTCCGGGGCTGCCCCCAGAGCCCACAGCCTGTGCCCCAGCAGCCCCCCGCCTTCCCCAGTCTGTGCAGACCCCTGGGTGTAAATGTGACCCTGACATTCTCCAGCCGGAGACCTCAGACAGGGCGCACTGCCTCCTCGACAGCAGGAGGTCGCTGCCCACTCTCTCTGGTGGCCGCCCCAGAGCGGAGGGACTTCAACACCCACCCTGGGCCCGGTGCGGCAGATACCGGAAATGACAGTGCCTGGTGGGCGTGCAGGGAGCTGAGACAGACAGACTGACAGGAAGACTCACCAACCTAGACTCTCAAAAGCCAACGAATTAACTTTCAGAAACAGCCAGAAACACCTAGACACTCCTGCTCTGGGAGCTGGCCAGCAGAGAGGACGCCGTTTTCGCCTTCCTGAGGAAAGAGCAGCTTAAAAAGTAGAGCAAACGCAGGAGAACCTGGCTGGATGCCACAGCACACCAGGGCAGCAACAGGACAAAGTCATTTGCACCCCAACCCCGGTCCCCGGCCCCAGGGAGAACACACCGCAGTAGCCGGTTACACCAACAGCGCCCTAACTCCAGGTCCTTGGCAAACCACTGACTAGTAAACCTCAAGGAGGCACCAGCTTCTCCAGCCCCAGCACCTCAAGAGAGACCTGCACCCCAAGAATGCGTCTTAATCCTGCTGGAAAGTGACTAAGGGGCTTGAAGGAAAGATGGCAGAGGTGAAGGGAACTGCACACGAGCGTCCCGCCCAGAAGTCGGGAGAAACGCTGACCTGACTTGCCGCGGGCTACTGGGGTGCCTCTGAGCAAAGGCTGCCAGCTCTCCCGTTACCCTTGGAAGGCACGTCCTGGGAGTGCCCAGCCAGCCTCCCTTCCACCGGAGCCCGGCCTTCCTGGGGCAGAAGTGGCGCAGAGTGAAGGGGTCTACACACAACACAGCACCAGGCTGGCGGCTTGTGAAATGTGAAGATGGGCCGTCTGCTTTACCGCCCTTTGCCAAGGAGATGGAAAGAGCCTGCAACCACAGACTTGGCACCCTACCTGCGCATGCCCCATGGGATGCCCCGCTCACTTTCCCCTTCCTCACCCCTCATCCCGCCCTCCGTGCCCCTGCCAAGAGGGGGCAGAGGAAGGAGGGAAGTCCATGTCCACTATTTGGCTCAGGGCACAGGACTAGGAAGCACGGCTGCACCGCCACCTGCACCCCATCTCATTCAACCCGGGGCCCCTCCCGGCCGGGCTGGACCCTGGCCTCCAGCACTGGCATTTCAGCGGGTGGGCTGGGTGTATGCCAGGCCCAGGGGGACGCGGGCCCTGCTCCCCCCGCCCCTTCCCAGCGACAGCCACAGTCAAAGGCCAGGCCCTCGTGGTGCTGTTCCCGGGAATCTGCAGAACCTTCAAGAGAGGAAGCCCCGGGATGTGGCAGGAGGAGGAAACGGGGCCGCGCGGCCCTGCCAAGTTTCCCGGAGGAAATGAGTAACCCGTTGTCAGGCACTTACACATCGCCCGCGAGGAAATGCATCGTCTGGGGACCAGCCGGGCCTTACATAACAAGCACCCCTCGTGCTCTGGTCCTGGCCGTATTTGGGGCTTGGCAAAAGCCTCTGGTGCACACCTCCAGCCAGGGTAAACACTGACTTTATTAGGGTGGTGCGGAGCGCAGCTACTGGAATCTGGCTTGGCTGCGCGCCAGGTGCGAAGTGGACCCAGAGTCTCCAGCGCACTCTTTGGGCTGTTCGCTCCCCCCTGACCTCCCCTGGCCCCACCCCACACAAGTGGTCCTGAGGCTCGGGGTGCATGGGGCTGCCACTTCCCGGCTGTGTGATATGAGTAAGCTGTTCAGCTGCTCTGGGACTTGACCCAGGAGATGCCCAGGAAATATCTGCACCTGAATCACAGACAGCTGAGGCAGGACTGGGGTTGCACCCACCCAGCGCTCAGAGGGATGCTCAGTGACCCGCCACACACATGTATAAACACGTGTGCACGTGCATGCGTGTGCACGTGTGTGTGTGTGTGTGCGCACACACACACACACACGCACACACCCTGTTTTGAAAGATGAGGAAAGAGGGCCTCCCTGGTGGCACAGCGGTTAGGCGCTGCGCTGTGGAGCTGTCGGCAGCAGCAACACAAGTTCAACACCCGGCCGGAGAGAATCCCACATGGCGCAGCAGACCTCTCCTGCCTCGCCCGCTGCTCCCCTCAGCAGTGTGTTTCCGTCCTGCTCCCCACTCTGTCTCTGGTGAACCCTCTCACCGCCCCATGCCTATGGCCTGTACTCCAGCTTGTATGCATAAATTAAAAAAAAAAAAAACTTAAAAAAAAAAAAAA
>PVIJ01002157.1:0-52010 GCA_004024925.1 Scalopus aquaticus | reverse complement strand
GCTACTTCCAGGTGAACTGTCCAATGATGCCAGACCTGGGTCCTTCCAGGTGATCACCACAAAGTCCAGTCACCACCGCCCAGCATGAGGCTGAAGCTGGCACAGAGGAACTTCTAGTTGTCACACCCATTCAAGCTTTCGGTAGTCAAGCCTTCCAGGCAGTCGTCACACCTCCCCCATCCCCTGCAATCTGGAAGCTTCCTCCATCTTTCCTCAACTCTCAAGAGTGAGCTGGATTTTCGTGAAGATTACAGGACAAGTGTTTTGCAACCCGCCCCTCCATTTCGGTTTATCTGCTATTTCTCATGCTTGGATGCACATTCGGCATCGTTTTTGGCATAACTGCAAAGCAAGGGCTGGCGGGAAGGCTGTGTGGAGGGAAGTCCACCATCAAAGTCAACTGTGGTGATAACCTTCAGCCAATCATTTCTCACCGGGGACCGGGGGAGGGCAGACAACCGAGGGCCATGCTGAGGACTCAAGGAAGGGATGAGGAACCTGCAGTCTGGGGCTCCGACACAGCCGAGGAGCTCCTGACATCATTCACTCACGCCAGCTTTGCTTACAAGTAAAAAAGAAGAACCTCAGAGTTCAGCTTAAAAAGACCTTTCATGCAATGCCAGGCCTCTCCCTTTCCACCCCCGCCTCTGTTGCAAAGTACAATACCTATGTTTATCTGGCTTCTAAGAAGGGTCTATTAAAATAGTTGAGGATTTTCCCCTCCTAACCCTGGCATGCTGGCTCCCAGAGGCTGCGCGGCCACAGGCAGCAAAGTGCAAAGGCAGCGCACAATTATGGCTTTGACAAACACAGGCATCTCTCCTGAGGTTGGACATCGCATCACTTGAAAGGCTGACTTTCTTCAAACTTCCAGGAACTGAGTGGCCTGGAGCCCGTCTATTTAAAGGTCAACCCAGCCCTGCTGTATTTGGAGGGCTGCCGCGAACACGAGCTTCTCCTCGGCCCCTCTCCCCCGCCACCGCAGTGGCCCAGGCCTCTGAGCAGCGCTGTGTCCCTTCAAAGCGAGGAGGAGGCGCAGCAGAGACAGGGCAGAGCCAGAGAGACGGGAGATGAGAAGAGACCAGATGCCCCCCCCTTGCCCACTGGCCACACCCTTCCGGGCCCCAGCAATGGGAGCCTGTGGTTAATGGGTCAGTGCCTGCTGGCTGATCCCAGGAAGCACACTTTGGAACTGAGCCAAGATCCTCATTTTCAGGGACATGAGGGTCCTTTATGCCCACACTAACCCGCTCTCTGGGGCTGAGTTCTTGCAGGGGCAGGTGGAGGGCAGGTGGCAGGAGGTAGCCCTGATAAAGGTGACTGTGGCCCCACCAGTCACATACAGGGCCTTCTCGTGTATTTTACCCTTGGCCTGGTGTTATCACGTCTGGCTCAGCTCTGCATTTACTTTATTCTGTCTGCTTGCTAGGTATTTGCTTAATTCTTCCAGCTGCTGGCCGAGTCGGAGGGCACCAGCGATGGAGAAGCCGCTGCTGATGAAGCACCTAAAATGTGCACAGGGCCCTAGGGAGTGGGGGGTGTCACAGTGCACCAGCCAGTCCCCCCACAGTCACAAAGCCAGTGACAGTAAAGGAGAGGAACCTTACAGATCCTATACATCCAGCAAGCAGTGGGTGCTAGCAGCAGGCACCCAGGTGGGCTTCCCAGAAGAGGTGGCATTTGAACATTGCCTTCAACAGGACTCATTGAGAAAAGGAAGCGTAACCGAGGAAGAAAGAATAATGTGAACAAAAAGAGTGAGACCCCCAAAGGGCCTGGGTGGGTGATAATAACCAAAGCCGATGCCCCAGGTGAGTGGGGAAACCTGGAGGCCTCGGGAACATCTTCCCAGCCTCAGTGTAGAGAGCTGACTCTGACAGTTGCTGCACTGTGTCCCCCAGCAAGTTGCCCTGGACCTCAAAACAGTGCTGAGAAACAGGGATGATGTGAGGAGGTCCCATGAGTAGCCTGGGAAGGTCAGCGGGGCTGGGGCTGGGGCTGGGCTCAGGGCATCTGGAACCCAATTCTCTTCCCTTTCTGCTGAGTTTCACACAGGAAAGGATGCTCACAGGGAAAGACGGGAGGGAGGGAGGGAAGGAGGGGGAGGAGGAGAGGAGGGAGGAAGGAAACAGGGAGGGAGGGAAGGACATTTCTGAGTGTTGCATTAGCCTGAGAGGACTTTGAAAGTAAAACCAAGAAAACACAACCACCAAGAAGCTCCAGCACAGAATCTCTAACACGAAACAGCCTCAGAGGGGACCCAGGAAAGGGGCTAGTGTCTGGGGGTGTATTCCCCAGAAACATCCTGAGAAGGAATGTGTGTGCTCCGGATGGAGGGAGCGAGGGGCCCCGGCAGGCAGGGGAGGGCTCAGCTTGCCTCACAGGGAGCTCTCGAGCATGAACAGGACCATAGTCACCCCATTTGAAAAAGGGGGGCTGGCCTTTTGTTCCCCTGAGTCAGCAGCAGCTGGGGGCAGGGGGCGGTAAGCCACTTCCTGGATGAGGCAGCTGATCTTGAGAGAGGGGGGTCTGTGAACTTTAGCAGCCCACATTTCAGCAGCTGGGAGCTGAGTATGTCAGTCCAGTGAAGGGGACCCGCGGGAGGCCATCGACAGCGTCCACAACAATTAGTCATAATTAAATGACTGAGAGATGACCAGGAATGATAGCAGCCCCCATTAATTAACATTTCCTGCAGAGACTAAGTCAGACAGGGCCTGCGCTGAATCAGTCTCCGAGTGAGAGGGTGGGAGAGCACCACCCCGAACAAGAGAGCTGGACACCCTCAGACTGCCCAGGAAGGGCGCTTTGGAAGAGCCACATCACTTCTCTGCTCCGCTCTCCTAAGGGGCATCAGCCCTGGAAAGCCAGTGGGTGTCCTCAGAATACAAATGCACCCCCCCCAAAACAATCCAGCAGGACAAGCTACATTAAATGTGTAGATCTGTCTAAGACATCAGGAAGTCGGGTGTCTCCCAGAGCCTGCCACACAGTTCGGGGTTAAATAAAAGCTGAACACAGCTGAACCTCTACCAAGTGCTCAGAGCGACACTCTCCCACCTCTCCCAGCGTGGTGGACTCTCTTTTGTGAGAGAGGCTTTCCCTCATCACAAAATATCTGATCAGCCAAGTCTTGATCTTTTTCAAATGAAGTCATTTTTGCTGTATCCACATGTCCACCCACATACAGGGGAACACTATGCAGGCGTAAAAAAGGAATGCACCTGTAATACATGCTACAGGTTTCATGGATAAAACTTGGAAATATTACACAAAGTGAAATCAGCCAATCACAAAGACCACACACACTGAGTCTCCTTATACGAAACGTCCAGGAGAGAAGAACACACAGAAACACAAAGTAGATTATGGTTTCCTAGGGCTGGGGGAATTGGAGGCGGGGTGGGGACAGGGCAGCGAGTGGCCACAGGGCTTCCTTTGGGGATCAAAAAAGTGCTTTGAAGAAGATTACAGTGGTGGCAACAGAGCCCCTTGAGTATATTAAAACCATTGAAATGTGCAATTTAACTGGGTGACTCGTAGAACAGGTGAATCATATCTCAGTAAACCTGTTGTTATTATTAAAGAAAAAAATGAAAGGAAGCACTTTGCTGTCCGAGGAAGGGACGACAGGGCCACCACCACAGGCCAGCCCCGGCACAGGTGTCAGCAGGGAGCTTCAGGATGAGCGTGCCAGGTCTGGACGCCACGGACACAGATGTGGGTGCCCCAAACACGCCCCTGAAGTCAGGGAATTCACCAGCTGACGGCCAAAGGGCTTTAGAGCAGCTGCCCCAGCCCCAGCCCCCACGCCCTGACCCTCATAGCCCACCTCGGCCAGCAGAGGGGCCGCAAGGCGGACAGCCAGGAACTTATTTTGTCTCCTGCCCAGAGCGATTCCTAAACAGTGGGAGTTAAATATTTATAAAGCAGTCACTGTTTGTTTAATGTTCAATCTGTACTTGCGAAGCCCGATGCGGGGAAATGCTGAAGTGACAGCTGATTATACAACAGGAGGCGCAGCGCGGGCGCCCAACTCAGGCCGGCCTGGCCTCCTCTCTCCTGTGTCCAGCGGGCGCAGGCCAGGGGGACCTCCAAGCTGGGTCCCCCATCCTCGTCCCCCAGTAAGACCAAACACCCTTTCACCCAAGGCCACAGTTCTCCTGGCTATGGACAAGGACTGGTTTCTGCACTAGCGGGGTGTTGTGGGGCGACCCTACGACACAGAAAGGGGGCCTGCAGGTGTGGATGGTGAGAGGAGAGGTGGGCCTGTAGGCGAGGTGTCCCCAGAAAGGCACCCCTCGTGCTCATCCGGGCATGCTGGGTGCCAGGCTTCAATCTGAACACAGGGTGCTGAGGGCAACTGTTGGGGCCCAACCCCCGAAGCCTCACACCCCCATTTCACAAGCCCTGCCTCAGTCTCCTCCACTGTAAATTCCCCCTCTTGGCAGCATAACACAAGCTGGTACTGGCAGGCGCTGTCACTATTAGAAAGGCCCAGCGGCCCCGCTCTACCCGCGCGCAGCTGGGCAGTCCAGCTACCTGCCACTGGCCTGCTACAGGCCCAGTCAGCACTGAGAATAAACAAGATAGGGCGGGGACACCTTTGTAGATGCCCAGCACATGTATCAAATGACCAGGGTGGCAGCCAACAGCAGGGTGGGGAGGTGACCCCTGGGTCTCCTTTGGGTGTCTGGACACCTTCGAAAGAGGCCAAGGCTCAGGCTGGTGCTGCCGGCGGCCCTGGGGACCAGCTGTGCCAGAATCCCCGTGCCGCCCTCCCCATTCTTTCTAGGAATTCCCACCCATCCTGTTTTCACCAGCTTGTCCAGAAATAAAGGCAGAGGGAGGGCCCAGGCTGAGTAAGGACCAGAGGCCGGGCCCAGCCAGCCAGGCGCCCTCCCTTCTCCCCACGGTGTGGGCAGCACAAGCCAGGAGACGCAGGAAGAGAGGCAAGGCCTCCTTCCTCAGGGCTCCCTGGGCGGGCAGGCTGGTGAATGCAGGCACTGCAGAGGGAGAGGCGAGCCCGGAGGCGGGCAGGGAGGGGGGCAGCGGGAGCAAGGCAGGGCGCCACGGGACCGCACGCAGAGGGAAGACCCAGAAAGAAGCCACTAAAATAAGGTGCAGTTATTTAGAGCGAGTGGGGCAGGCATGTGTGCTGGGGAGTGAGGGTTTTCTCTTGAAAAAGGAAGCCAAGAATCATACATGCAAAATAGTTTATGTCCATAGATTAATCACTGTGATTCTACATATTACCACGTGTGCCCTATAACAACAATGAAAAATACAAAAGGGTTGTCTGTCCTAGAGAATTTGAAGTTGTCGCTTTAAACCATGCCCTGAGCGCCGGGCAGCAGCAGCAGTGACCCCAGGCTTTTCGTGGTGGGTTTTCCCCCAAAATAGCAAGTTCCCTCAGGCCCCATCATCTGAAGGATCATTTTGTAAGAGACCTTTCTGGGCTTCCTTCATTTTCAAGGTCTTCTCTTTATTTTTTTGTTTATTATTAAATCTTTAAATCACTTTCATTTGCCTAGAGGGTCAGCAACTATTCTTCCTCTTGTCCACGCCTCACTGGTCCAATTCTGCCAGCCTTGCCCAGGCCTCCCCCCCACTTGGGGCCCAGGGCTACCTCTGCTCTCTTCTTCCCACTGCAGGTGCTTTACAGGTGAGTGGCGACAGGGTAAGGACTTGCGTCCACCTTGCTGGCCACTCACAGCACCCCATCAGCGTGTCCGTTATAAGCTCTCCCACTGGCCTGTCACTGAAAGGTGGCAACTGTGGAAGGACAGACGCTCCAATGTTTTACTCTAGTTGCACTTTTATTAGCCAATCAAAAGCCAGGTTCTTTCCTAGCCCTAATAGGAGGTACAGATTGTCTTTCTTGCAAACTAGCATACTGATGATTCAACATCAACAATTTCTGCTTTCCATTTTTCAAAGTAGGAAGAAAGTCATCTGCAGATCATCTGGAATACAGATGCCCCACCCCTTTTAAGGAGCATTTTTGCCCCTAAGTAAGTCGGGGCACTTTTTTTTTTTTTTGAAAGCAAATCAACATGATCCATTCTTTCCAAAATACTGAATCTAGTTTCCATGCAGTAATTCCCATTTTATCCTCAGTTTGCATCAGAGGACGTGCTATCTGATCACCAACACGCCTCCCTTCTGGCCAGCACACAGACAAGGCGGTAAAGTCTTCTGGGAGCACCTATATCAGTGGCTGACATTTAACGAGTGTTAGCCATGGGCCAAGAAATCCTCTTCTCGGCCTTCATGCGTATTAACTCATTTCATGTTCACGATTACCCTAAAAGGCAGGTTCTAGCGTAAGTCTGACTTCACAGATGAAGCAAAGAGACACAGGGAGTTCATGTAACCTGCTCAAGGCCACACAGGAAGTCAGGGGCAGAGCTACAAACATGGGCAATCGGGCTCTACACGGCCCTCAGCCCCGAGCAGTGAGCCTGTGGCTCCCTGGGCTCGCTACACAGAGCGTGGGCAGCAGCAATTAGCCTGGGAGCCAAATGGAGGTCAGTGAGCAGTTTCTGCTGCTCTAGCCCTGGACTGACAGATGTTTACAAGGTCTGGCAATCAGCAAATGACTTATTATCGTCGGATGTGGGTGGGCTGGACGTTGGCGATGGGTTTATTAGGGAGCATTTTCATGTTATGATGACTTCTGCTTCCCTGGGCAATCTATCTGCCGGAGCCCAAGGAGGGAGGACCTCGACCTGTGAGTGGCTGGAGCTTGGGGGCAGGGCAAGAGATGAGGCTGGGTTAAGAGTGAAGGGCGGGTGTGTCAGGTCAAGGGCTCTGGACCTAACCTCACCCACTGTTCTTCACCTGCAGTGACCGGCCTGGGGCTGCACCTGACAATGGCATGAGATGCTGAGGACCTTCTGCTGCGGGACGCAGGGCAGTGCCAGGGCAAAGGGGAGAAGAGCCTGGGAACTGGGTAGTGGGCTGACAGGTGAGCTTGGAAGGCTTCCTATTCACTTTCTGGACACACACACTGATGGGTTGATCCATACCTGGAGCAGGTAAGGCCCACAGAGGATGAAGACCGAGCCAGACCGCGCTCCTGGGAGAACAGAGAAGACACCCCAGCTCCAGGCCCCAGCCAAGTGCCTCTCCTCAGCCCTGGGCCAGGTCTCCGAGAGCCCAGAGCTGACTGCTAGGGAAGGAGCAGACCCCTCGGACGCCTTCACAAAGGAGGGAGAAACAGACTCCCTCCTGAACCCCTGACCAACTGACGGTGTGGCTACGGAGACAGCTTTCCAGGTCAGGAGCTGGAAGAGGAATGGCTTTGCTACCTGCCTCTCCTCCAGGTGAGAGAAGTCACTTCCCCAAAAGTGAACACCAGGGAGCATGGGCCAGCTCCTCGGCAGCTAGAACGGCACCACGCTCAAGGTGCAGGCTCTACGGCAGCTCAGATGTCACCAAGTGTGGTGAGGGGTGGTTTGAAAAGGCACACCCACAGACAAATGCCCTGGGACTTCCCTGCACCCTCATGGGCACAGCTGACAGCAGGCATGCGGCACGTCCTTCCCGAAAGCCAGGCAGACACTGCTCCCAATAACTTCAACCTTACACAGTGCACGTGAGAGCTGGGGAAGCAGAGGCTTGGGGAGGTTTTGGAGCACACGTAGGCAAGGCCACCCAGCTTGGGTAAATGCTAACCCACTGCGGGAGAGACTCAGGAGGAACGCAGCAGCTGCTTCGTCAACTTGCCAGCTGTCATCTCTCGGAAGGACCTGTTCTATCAGGTGGGCCAGGAGAAATAGACCCCTGAGAAAGTGCCCACAAATCTGCAGAAGGAAGAACACTAGAACTGCCAGCCCCATCATTCAGGGGTACTGAGTGTCCCATCAGTGGAGGTATTCAAGGGTGAACTAGCCAGACAGTGGCCAGGCTGCTACAGTTCCTCTGGGGGTGGCTAGATAGAAGGCACTGGGCATCTGTGAATGAATCGCACCTTCAGCATTCACGGGGTACATTAGGAATGGGCTGGGGGAGGGATGGAAAACCGAGCATTCCCAACTCAAGCCATGTAACGGTCTGCTTAGTCACACACAGAGACGCAGACACTCTCCCTCTGCAAAGCCAGACCAGCTGTATGGGTGGCAGAAGTTGGGCGTTCCTTCTTCACTCTGGAGGACCTACGACATGCAGATGCTGTGTGGGGAAGAAGAATGCAGGTTCCCAGTTCTAGATGGCGAGTGCACACAGCACAGAGGGTCAAGGGTATGCTCTAGGGCAGAACACCCTGAGGGCTTAACTGGGCTCTACACCACGCACAGGACAGGTGGTGAAGCCCCCGAGTTGGCGGAAGAATTCCCCCTAACAAGGGAAGACAGAGCAGAGAGGATAAATGGCCCCGGTGTTCACACAGCGAGTAAGAAGCCGGCTCCTCACTTCCAAAGGTCACTGTTCCCAGAGGCTCCCAGGTGTACAATCGGACCCCACAATCTGACGCCAGCGGGAAACCCCCTCCCACCAGGAAGGACAGAACTTGCCCTGCAGCCCCCACAGCTCCATCAGAGCCTGCAAGCCGCCCCATCTGCAGCCTTTATATTTTACCATTGGCCTAGTCCAATTCCGGTGGCACTGCCCGCCCCGGACGCAGCCCGCGACGGGCCAGCTTTGATAGCGGAGATGAAAGGCGGTGTGGCAGGGTGCACGGGGTCCGGACAAATGTCAACGGCTTTCATCAGGAAAACCCAAAATTACCCACTCTTACGTACAGTCTTTCATCTCCTCCGGGGCACGCAGAGGCTGCTTATTAGAAAAGTTGACTTATGCACCCTCGCCCCGGTGTGTCTCCCTCAGTCACTGCACGGCCTTGCTAAGCGGCGGCCGGCGGCCGTCAGCACAGGCTCCACTCACTCTGCTCTTGGCCCCAGGACTGACTAGCCGCAGGAGAGGAGGTGGGCCCAAGCCAGAAGCCACCACAACACGACACGGGCGGGGCACGGCAGCGCCACTGTACCCAGAGCCGGCGCAGAAGTCCCTCCCCCGACAGCCTGCCCGGCCAGGCCCCAGAGCCCCGGACTGCAGACCCGAGCGGACGGAGGGCTGGCCAGCCCCTCTGTCCCTTCCCTCTTTCTTCCTCTTCTCCAGCAAAGCTGGCAATTGAGAACTCCACATCGCAGATTCCTGTGGCTGCAAAGGCCTCTGGAGGTCATTGACAATGTCCCCCCCACAGACAGGCTGTCGCGGAAGGCCACCTCCTCATCTTAGGTTACAGACAAGCTGCTGGTCTCCTTGGTGCAGGGAGAAGGGGCTGCACCTTTCTCATCACGATGCTCAATGCAGCGGGTTTTCCTCTCTCAGCCCCATATTCAGGTCCCATTCATGAAGGTGACGCCTCCCCCAAGGGCCCTGTTTCAATCTCCTCTGAATTCTTAGGACCTCTCATAACACCTAGTCCAGAGGCTGCTTAGTAAATGTGGGCGAGTGAGTGGACAGAAGGATCAATAGGTAGGGCGATGAGTGGGTGGGTGGGTGGGTGGGTGGATAGATGGGTGGGTAAATGGATGGGTGGGTGGTGAGTGTATAAACAGATGGCTGGATCAGTGGGCGGGTAGATGGATGGAGGAATGCACAGGTGAGTGGTGGATGGCAGCGGGCAGCGTGTAGGTGGGTAAGTGGATAAATGAGTGGTAGAAAAGCAGATAGATGGGATGGAGAAAATGGAGACAGGAGGTTGCCCTCCGGGGTTATCAAACACGCCCATGGCAGAGTACTGGAATCATGGGACTGCTGGGCCACAGGAGACTCGGGTGCACTAAGTCTCACCCCCACTCCTTTCTCTGAAGCCAGCTGCCGTGTCCAAGGCCACGTGGCTGATAGTGAGAGAATCCAAGGCAATGCCTAGGGCTGATAGCAGCCTCAGTCACAAACAATAAAGGCGACCCCTCCTGCTATCAGAATCAGAGCGACACTCAGCCTGATCGTACGTGCAGTGGTGCCGCCAGCGCCTCTGACGGGTAAAGCTTCATCTGGGTGCTCCTAAGGGGTGATGGAATCAAGAGGAAGAGTCACACTGGGAAGGGGCACTGGGCTCCTGCCATTACAAGGCAGCCTTCCAGGAGCCCAGGCCTCCGCTGCTGCCTTAGGGCACACGCCTCAGCCGTGGAATGGGGATAAAGCGGAGTGACTTGATCTTCCTCCATGTCTTCCTGCAGTAATTCCTGCTATTCAAGGAAAAGCAACTAAAATCCAGGGACCAAAATGAAATCGCCTGCCTCCAGCTTGGTCATAAAGAATACAGACAAATCAAGCGACAGCTATTTCCTGCCATCCCACCCTGCACGGACGTCCGGGGCCGACAAAAGACAACTCCCAGCTTGAGTCCTGGACTAAGCCCATGATGCAGCCCCGACTGTCCGCTGTCCCCTCACCGCCCTGGGCACGCGCAGATCACTGCTTGGCAGCGGCCGCATGTCCCTGTGCTAGAGTCTGGAGCCTGGTGTGCTTGCTGCTGAGTATGCAAGAAACCTGAACTGGATCTGAGGAGCCATCGCTCCCCTCCCTGGTGCCCAGGCACAGATGTAGCCCGTCTTCACCACCTCCCCGGAAGGCAGCCGGCACACGTGCCCCCGTGCTCGCATGCACGTCGGGAAACTGGGCGCCCAGAGCTTCAGAGCGGCGTCCACAGCCACACCGCCAGGCAGCGGAGCTCAAGCCCTCATCTCCTGGGTTTTCTTCTGAGGACAAGTCTCTGACACCCTGGGAGGGACATGAGGAGTCTGTGCTAGAAAAAGATCCCTGCAGGCGGACCGGCCTGCTGAGCACTTGGCTCTGGGGAGTAAGGGCGGGCGGCTAAGCAAGGGCAGGGTGGTGCTCCTGCCAGCAGCCCGACGCACGGGCTCAGCACCGTGCCCGACGCGTGCACGGAATGGAAGGCAAAGCGAAACAGAACGAAGCCTCTGTGGGGCCGAAGAGGACGAGTGTAACGTGTGAGCCAAAGCGGGTCAGACGCAGACAGGCCCCAGCTCCGGTGCTGTCTGTGCTGCCATAAACCGCACGTCCGAACTGAGCCTCTGCCTTCTTAGCCACACAACGGCCTCACCAGCGCTACAGGGGTCAGTGGGAGCACGGTAGGCCCCAGATCTGGCACAAAGCCAGCACCGCACCTCTCCTCTCTGCACCTCGTGGGAGCCGCCAGGCCTCCACACTGGTCTTTCAGTTGAAGTGAAAGTCACTTAAAATAAAATGAACCCTTTAAACGTACACAGCATTTAGTCCGTTCACAATGTTGTGTAATCATCACCTTGAGCCCCAGGACATTGTCATGACCCCAAAATAAAGCCTCTCGCCCACTGTTCCACCCCCCCAAGCAACAACTGATCTGCATTCCATCTGGATTTACCTCCTCTGGATACTTCAAAGGGCATCATACAATATGTGACCCTCTATACTGGTTTCTTTCAGCTAACAGAATGTTTGGGAGGTTCATCCAGGTTGCAGCTTGTGTCGATGCCACATTCCTTTTCATGGCCAAATAATAGTCCACTGAGCTGTATATACAGACCTATCATGGAAAGTATATTCCCTGGCATAAACTCCACTGTGTCCATTACATACGATATCTCTTACGATGCATAATACGAATCATACATAGAATGCTCACAATTTTATATTTATAATGCACACCCCTCATTTTGTTTATCCATTCATTTCCTCCACTGACGAACACTTGGGATGCTTCAACCTTCTACTGTGAAGAATGCTGCTACGGACATTTGCGTCAAGTTTCTGTGTGAATATATCAATCCGTTTTCTTGGATATACTCCAGGGAGTAGAACTGCTGGGTCATATAGTCATTCTAGATGAACTTTGTGAGGAGCCACAGAACTGTATCCCATAGAGGCTGCACACATTACAATCCCACCAGCAAATGTTCCAATTTCCCCACATTCCCACCAACACTTGTCATTTTCTGTTGCTGTTTTTCATTCCAGCCACGCCAGCAGGTTTGCGAGATGTCTTGTGTTCTGGATATTCATTGACCTGAAGACTAGTGATCTGGGTGCCTTTTCTTGTGCAGGCTGGCCATTGCTTACCTCCTCTGGAGAAAAGCATATTTAAACCCTTTGCCATGTTTTAATGGCGCCGTAGGTCTTCTTGTGGAGTCCTCTGCTACTTTTGAGCATGGCTGTGGCAACCCCAGGCTGCCTTCCGAGCAGCATAGCGCTCTGCTGGTGCAGCAGCACAGGCGGTGAGGGGCCGGGGTAAGGGCGCTGGGCTGCAGGATCTGGGCAGCGGCCCAGAGCAGACACGCAGCCCCGTGAGCGACCCCAAGGCTTCCCTCGGAGAGGCTGCAGGAGGCTCTGGAGAACGTCAGGGAGAACGAAGACATGATTAAAACAGGCTGGGGAAGCAGGACTGTGGGAAGCGAGGGGAGTGGAGAGCAGGAAAGACCGGCTTGCAGTGGCTGAGGAGGTGACTGCGAGGCATCGGCAGCCAGCTGTTTTCCATTTCCACAGCAGATAGAGGAGGAAGTGTGGCCAGCAGGGGACAAGCAGGAGGAAGTGCTTCCGGACTGGAAGGCTTCACGAGGCCCTGAACCTGGCAGAGTCTGCCAACACCTGGCACAGAATAGCGACCACCCACAGGGAACACTGGCCCCGACCAAGCAGCTAGCCGAGCCCCAACAGCGTCTCAAGCCGCCGTCCCCACCAAACACCTTCACCGGAGCCCAGTCACATGGCCCAGCATGCATCTGCTACAGTGGGCACCCCGGCCGAGCTCGGTGGATGACACTTCCAGACTGTCCCGGGTGCAGACGCCAGGGGCATCAGGGCAGACACGGAAAGGACACCATGCCTAACCCTGAAGGGTACTGGCTGACAGGGCACTCTGGGGAAGCACCCCCAAACCAACAGGAAGCGCAAGTTCTATGGGGAAGCCTGCAGGAAAAGGTGATGTGATCTGGGCCTCCAGCTTAGCAAGAAAGAGGGGAGCATCCAAGAGCAACTTCTTGTTTGGAGCAAGTGAGCCTGAGTTCAGGCATTATGTCACCATATACCAGTGGTTGAATTCTGGAAGGTTCCTTAACCATCGGAGTCCTTCTTTCCCCACCTACCGCAAAGGGAGAGTCACACTTCTCCAGCAGGAGGGTGGAGGCATAACATGGCCACACGTCAGCTCCTGAGACCTCAGGAGGCCCTTCCCTCGTGGCTTCAGGCGGGGACTCTGCAGCCTCACCCTGGGTTCCAATCCCCACTCGGCCAGTGACTTGCTGCGGGATCGTTGGCCAGTGACTGAGCTCTGAACCTGAACCTGGATTTCCTCACACCAAAGGCAGTGGGGAGACGAGGGCCTGTCATGTAGGATAGCCATGTGCACTGCATGAGGTTGGCAGGTAAACCACTGCGGAGAGGCCTGGGAAGGGCCCAGAGGCGTGGCTGCTGCTGTGATTACACGGCCAGCAGCAGAGCCAGCCCTCCTCCCTAGACTGGTAGGCAGACTCCGCACAAACATTCCAAATGGCACTTCCAAAGGCTCACCCTGCAGGGCCGCAGAAGCTTTGAGTGGTGGGACTGTCGGAAGCTGACCTTCCCCTTCAGCAGTGCGGGGACCTCCCAGAGCCCCCTGGGTAGGGGCGCTGGGATCCAGGGCTCCGCAAAGGCCGGTCCCTTGCCCGCTTTCTCTCCTAGTTGCCTCACTGAGCCACATCTGCTCTTTATCCAAGATGAAGCCAGCCCCACCCAGCAAGCTGCAAGGAGGTGCTGTGAACTCAGTGCATGGGAAGAAAGGCTGCTCCCGCTGCCTTCACCGAAGATAGGAAGAGAGGGAGAGCTGGAAGGAGGCGATGACACCCGCAGCGCTGGTCTCAGCCTCTCCAGCAGGGGACAGAGGACAAGCAGCCTGCAAACAGCTTTGTCCTGCGGCCTGGGCCTCAGTTTCTTCATCTGTAAGATGGGGACGCACAGGGTTTGCAGTGATGGTAAGGAATAGGGCTCCACAGTCAGTGCCCAGGACATGGCAGCCTGTTCCTTGTGGGGGTGGTCTCCTTGGGGACGCAGCTCCAGCTCCACTGAGGCTGGAGAGCTGGGTCAGTCTCGGGGCGGAGCCTTCCCAGGCCAGCAGCTTGAGTGTGGGGAGCGAGGCGGGGGAGCACCGCCAGCTGCCTTCCAAGGAGAACTCCCCACACAGCTGTGCCTGGATCCACTCAGCTGACAGCGGTCGGTCGGCAAAGCCGTGTCCAGAACAAAGGGACGTGGCTGTAAACAAGGAGTTACTGGGGAGCCAGGCAGAGGTTGGAAGCAAAAGGGGAAGTCACTCAGTCTTGGGGGTCCTGCCTGGATGCACCCCGCATCCTCAGAGCAGGTGGAAGAGCAAAGCACGCCACGGGTCTAGCCTGCTCCAGCCCGAGTGCAGGCCCAGGGCTGACAAATGGGGACGCCGAGGTGAAGCCACAACTCCATCCCTTCCCGAATCCTTCACTGGGGTCTCTGCCAGGGTTTCGGCAAACAAGCCTGACCCACCAGTAAGTGAGCACAGGACTGCTGAGTGATGAACCCCTCTGTTCTTCACGCCATGCACGCGCACGTGCACACACACACACACACACTCGACCTGGCTCTCCTTCCAGCAGACTACAGACCAGCAGTGTTAACAATACAGACTCCGGAGCCAGCCTGCGGGAACCAGAATACCAGCACGGCCACTTTAAACTGTGTGACCTCAGAGACTCTACTTTGCCTCTCTGATCCTCCACTTTTCTCATGCGTAAAAAGGGGTTAATTACAGTGCTCCACCTCCTAGGATGACTGGGAGAATTAAATTATATAACAGATGGGGCCCATTTTGCATTGCCCAGGGCTTACTCAGCACTCGATGAATACCAGCTATGACTAATAGTTACTAATCTAATTGTTATCATTAGAAAGTCATTGAATTTCACTGATCTGACTGGTACCGGCCTCTTGGGTTATCTGACGGAGATTTACCAGCAAAAGGCAGTGAAGAGGGTGGGACGAGCCTGTGGTACCAGCTCCCTCCAAAGCAGAGGCCTCTGCCCGGGTCTGCAGAGCACAGAAACGCTTGGAGAAGCCGGGGCGCGGGGCCAGGAAGCCCGCGCAGCAGCAACAGCAGCTTCGGAAACATCAGCCCTCGCGTGTGTTTTCACAAGCCCTCGCCTTCCCACACCCGCCGCCTCGTCCTCCAGGAGAGTGTGGGGGGGAGCCCCAGCCCTGGCGGAGCAGAGCTGACCCACGGCACACAGGGACCTCCCGCACTCCACTCCCCACACCCTGAGGCTGACCCCCAAGTTCAGAGGTCCCCCCCAAGGTGACCACCTTGCCAGCCAGGCACGCCGTCCAAACAAAGGCAAGGACGTCACTGAAACGTCTTGTTTGGACGCCTGCACATTCTCCCACAACCCTCCACTCGGGCGGCTGCTTGCTGCTGCCCAGAGGGGAGTCCCGGGCCCCTCTCTCACCCTGTCGTCTCTACAAGGGCGCCCCAGGGTCTCCGGCGTGCAGGCCTCTCCATTCCAGTCCCCAGCTCCTGCTGGCACCGCCGCACCCGCAAGCTCACTCCAGACAGGGCGGCACGGCCTCCTGGCTAGCAGGACCACAGCGGGTCCGAACTCCTGTCCACTTAACTCCCAGATGGCAAACAGCAGCCACGGGTCACTCCCGGAGAGCCCCCTGGGCGCGGGACACGCGGCGTGGTGCCAGGCTCGTGCTCTCCATCCCCAGAGGCCGCCGCTCCCTGCTCCCATCGTCAGCTGCAGAAACGAAGGCTCTGAGAGCTGCGCGCTGAGACACATCCCTTTAGACTCTCACGCTGTTTTCCTCTTGTTCCCCTGGACCAGGAGGGAGGAGATGGGGCTTTCTAGGACCGACCTCGAAAACCCAGCACACATCCACTTAGAGGCACCGATGATCAGAATGATAAACCGCAGCCAATAGGCCGGGGGAAGTGGCTTGCCCCATCCCATCCCCTTTCGCTTTGAAAAGGCTCCGTCGGCCTCTGGAGAGTTCCTCATTCATCAGCAAGCATGATCTGGCCCCATGTTAAGGTCTTTGAAATACAAAGTGGGTCAAAACCGGGGTCCCCCCACAGACACGGTCACGGGCAGAAACACGTGGGAGCCAAAGGCATCCTGCTCAGGAGGCAGGAGGCAGGAGGCAGCGGCTCTGCCAGGAGGCCAGAGGTGGTGCCACCGACGCCCCCAGAGTCAAAGGCCAGGTGGGACAGGCCTGGCAGAAGCAGAAACCTCCACCAGCAGCAGCCCCCCTCGCCTCCTGTAATGAAGACCCTCCTGCTGCCCTAGTCCAGGCACTCTGGGGCTCCTCCGCCTACACCCCAAGGAGATTCTCACTGAACTCAAAAGCAAGCCAGGAACCAGAGCTGCAGGACTCCAGGCCCCACCGGGCCAAGCACGGGCACAGGGCCATTAGGCAGACCAAGTGAGTGACGCAGAAGCAGCCAGCACCAGCGCCCCAAAGAGCAGCTCGTCTGGGCTGGAGGCCGGAAAGAGACCAAACCGGGTTGTGTTTCGTGGTGTTAGACCACATGTAACCTCGACATATTTACCCAGAAAAAGAAAGAAAAGAGGCAAATTCCAAAAAGATGAGGCAGCCGCAAAATTAAGGCAGAGAATGGTGTGAGCGCTAGAGCGCCGCAGTATAAATGCAATGGAATTTCCTCCTTCCACTGGAAGGCACGGAACCGACTCCGGCAAGGGAGGCCACTCGGGCCTGTGAATCAGCCCCCTTGTTCGCTGTGGGGAGAGAAACGTAATCAGGAAGAAGCTGGGTGTGGAATGTGCTCTTCCTTTTCCTCAGCTGCCCCCTGCCCTCCACCCCTCCTCACCACCTCCATAAATCCAGGGCTTGGAAAACCCAAAAGCCACCCTCACTGGCCGGGTAACTTAGAGAACAGGGTCCTTTAAAATGGCAAGGAGTCGGTGGAAAAAATAAAGATTTCCCATTATCTTTCTGGAGCCCAGGTTTCCTGAAGCAGATCTGAGGGTTTGAGTCACCAGGAATCTGTCCACAACAGTCTGAATTGTTCACAGGAAGGTTTTTTCCTTTCCACCAGCCCTGCTGCCCTGCCCCCACCCTGGCAGCTGTCAGGCCACTGTCACCCTACAAGTCAATAGAGCTGGGGGTATAACTTCCTGTCACCCCCAAAGAGCCAGTTGCTGGGTTATGACTTCCGGAGACACTGCAGGGGGTCGGGGACTGTAAACATCGCAGCCTAGTGTCCCTGCCCATCAGGCACAAGATTCAGTCTCCTGCGGGACCCCCGCTGTCCACCTGGGACCAGAGTCCTCTGACATCTCTGGGGTAGGAAGCGGACAGTCTGGAGACCTGGGCGAGCTTGGAATCCCAGCTTCCGCCTTAGGATCCAGGATGCCTGACCTGGCCTGAGCCTCTGTTTTCACACGGAGAAGATGAGGACCAGACAGCATCTACCTCCGGGAGTGGCTGGGTTATTTAAATCACCGCATACAGTAGGCATTCAATAAGGACTCGCCATCACAAGAAAAAGCTATCAAGGCCCTCTATGCCGCTACACCCGAGACCATGACGTCAGACAGAACAGATGAGAAAGAGCACACAAGGGACACCTCAGAAGCATCGGGGAGCCTCCTGCTTCTCTGGGCAGCAAGACAGAGCCAAGGCACGTTTCTCACCCACTGTCACACCCAAGGGGTGCGATATGCTCAGCCCCACCCTGCATTCCCATTTCACCAGCACCTCCCTTGCTATCTAAACATTCCGCATCCTCAGCAAGATGCAAAAGGCCAGCGCTGTCTGAACTCAAATGCAATGGTAACTGGAGACCTCAAAGCCAATTGGAGGGATTTATTTTGGTGCTAACCAGAGATCAAATGAAGCCCCAGGAATGGCCTGACTGAGCCTGCACCATAGGGGGGCAATTTTCACCGTCTCTCTCCAGCTCGCAAGGTGCTTGCAGGAAGAACAAAACTGGGGTGGTTATCAGATCTGTCCGTGGGGCAAGGCGGGGAGGGTGGCAACACTGGAAGTAGACAAGCCCCTCGGCTTTAGACAGCACCTCTCACTGTGCTCACACATCCTCTCAGGCTGTGTCTGTGATTGTAAAAGAGAAAGCATCGGCTTCCTCTTCTTACCAGGACAAGAATCCCATGGCAAGCGCCCCACCCTCATCTAATCACCCCAAGGGCCCTGTCTCCAAAAATAATCAATTTGGAAGGCGGGAAGGGAGGTTGAGCCTCAACAAATGAATTCAGGGGAGGAGGGGACACAAACATTCAGCCCATTGCAGAGGGGTGATTATGGCCCATGTTATAGGTGAGGAAGCTGAGGTCAAGAGAAAGTATACTCCAGTCACGTGTCCTTTAACCACGGGGATGCGTCTAAGACACGCACTGTAAGGCAATTTTGTGGCTGTACAAATATGAGTGTCCCCACAAAGCCTTCAGGGTACAGCCCACCATCCACCGGCTGTGAGTAGGGCCCACGGCCCCATACAAGGGCCACCGATGACCCAATGTGGGAGTCCTGACGAGGGCTGCCCAAAGCCACCCACCCAGCAGAGTGTGGGGTGTGGGCCCCCCAGTGTGTTCGGCTGCACAGGAAGTGACAGAGGCTCAGACTGTTAAGGCAGGTAAACCCACAGCAGAGCTAGATTTCCTCCCCTTAAATGGGAGTGGCAGGACCACCTCGCTGGGATGCTCAGTGACAGAACGAAACAGCCATGAGCAAAACCAGGAGAGGCAGGTACATGTCACTGAGCTGGGGGCCTCGGTGCTACCGCTGGGGCCCTGCACATGGCTGTACCCCACAGACTCTAGAGCAGGCCCATGGATGTGTGGGAGCCCTACAGGGTGGCTGTGAGGAGGAGGAGAGGGCTCCAACGAGAATCGCAGGTGTGACAGGGCACCCCAGTGTGAAATGGGTGGCCTGACAGCGGTCCTACCTGCGTGCTTAACACTTTGTGGGCCGGCCATTTTCTGTGCCACTGCATGAATGGTAGAAGCATTCAATAAAACACACACAGCTCCTGAACTGCTGGATATATTTTAATGAAATTTTAAATGCATAGAGATTAAAGCTTCTAGACTGAGTACGATCAAAGAAATAGTTCCGAATAGCTCCAAATAAATCCACCGTGGTGTGAAAAACCAGAGACTAGATGAACAAGTGAATACATGAATACGTGAGCGGACCACAAAGTGTTAAGAGGGACTTACAATAAGACTCCGCTGCGGGCACACACAGAAAGGGTAATAAAGGGTTTATGTACAAAAAAAGGGGAAGCGAAGAAAATAATAACTCACGGTCAAAGAAAGATAAATTGGTGAATGTGTTCTACCACTTCCACTGAGCTGGGACCCCAACAGCACTCTGAAGGCTGGAGAAAAACTAAGGACCCCCAAGGCCCACAAGTCTGGTTATAGACCAAATCTGGCTGCTTAACTCTCAGTTCCCAGCAATCCAATAAGGTCAGACATAGACACACACCTTAGAGTGAGGGATGATGACACCCCCATAATCACCATCATCGCTTCTCGGCTTTTTGGCTAAGATCAAGTGTAATCACCATCATCATGACCATCACCACCATCACCACCACCAACTTCACCAACATCACCCTCACCACCATCAACTTCACCATCACCACCAACATCACCCTCACCACCATCAACTTCACCATCACCACCATCACCACCAACTTCACCATCACCACCATCACCACCAACTTCACCATCACCACCATCACCACCATCAACTTCACCATCACCACCATCACCACCAACTTCACCATCACCACCATCACCACCACCAACTTCACCATAACCATTATCAACTTCACCACCACCATCACCATCACCATCACCATCATCATCTTCACCATCACCATCATCATTATCACTGTGGATCCGTGAGTTGGTCTCAGACACAGTCCCATCATTTGGGGGTTCCAGTGTTGTACTGGGGTGGCTATGGCTATCAAACACAGCAACTGACACACCATCTATCCTTTTTCCTGGCATCAGCCTGCAAAACAACCCAGTAACTCGCCAAATCCCTACCTTGCAACCACTAGAGCGAGTATGACTAAGACTCCCCCCACCCAGGTCCTACCAAGATGGGTGGAGAGAAGTGCGGGGCGGCTTCAACCGGGCGCGGCTCCTATGCTGGCGGCCTGGAGCAATGCCCAGCACGTGTCTGGAGTCAAAGAAATACACGAACGCTCTGATAATGCGCTAAGAGCTGGCCGAGACTTGCACTTCCGTGGTCCAACTCAATTCACGAGAGGCTGCGATCCTGTCCACCCAGGAGTGAGGGGCTGGGGTGGATCTTTCAACGATTAAACGATTAAACGAGGACCCCAGGGGTCCCACAGGCTGAGCTGGTCTCCTGCTCAAAGGTGTGATTATCACACAGGCTGTGTGGAAGGTTGTGGGAATTTCCCCAACTAGCAACACAACTCTGTACTTTCTAAATGTTCTTGGAAGGCCTGATATTAGTTTTATCGGAGAAAACGTTGAAGAAAAAAGGCTATTTCATCATACACACACAATTATTTTCCCATTACCAAACCCCAATTTTCCATTTCTAATTACATTTTGAAAAGAAAAAACAACTCTTGAATGCTGTATTTAATCCTCTCTCATTCTCTGCTTATGCTCAGTTTTTCCACAGCATGGATCTTCCTTCCAGCAATTTCCTCTCCAGACAGGCCACCTCTGCAAACACTGCCCCTGCCCAGTCTCTTGAACACTCGGGAGCCGCTGGCTCCTGGAGAGTCACAGTGACTCTCCGTGCTCTAGGGGACGCCTGAGTAGCCGGTCTCCTCAGTAAGAGTGGGGGACTCCACGCACCTCCTTCTCAATTCCAAGCCCCCTTCTCAACCTGCTCATGCACAACTCAGTTCCACAAACCCACACAGACTCACTCCCTCCAGCTTCCCCAAAGGCCACCACCCATGGCTCCTGCTCCGTCTATAACGACGAGTGACTCCCATCCCAGCTCACGGTTGCTGGCCTGTTCAGGGTTATGCTCGCAACACCCATTTCTCTGCCACCCCCATTTCTTTCTCCCTCTCTGCTCCACCCGGCCACCTCGGCCACCTCTGAGGAATGTGGCTCAGTTGGGATGTGACAGCCTCGCTCTCTTGGTCCCCGGCTCTTCCCAGAGGTGACTCACGTGAGCTCCTGACAAGCACGTGAGGGCCCCAGGTAGGTCTGCACCTCAGCTCCTGAGGGCCGAGGGGCTGGAGCCCTAGTAGAGCAGAATCGCCTGGGCTGACTCCACAGCTGGAAACTGGGCCTTCGAGAGTGGACGCAGGCTCAGGTCTGCCCCGTGCCCACCCAATAGGCTCAAACAACCACCAGGTTTTACACCTCGGGTCAGCTAATTTTCACAAGAACCTGCATCCCAAAGGGGAACAAAGGCCCGGAGAGGCAAAAGGGCCTCCCCAAGGCCTCACAGCCAGTAAGCCCCAAGCACTCAGATGGTCCTGAATTTCTAGCAGGTCTCCCACTGCCCCCCACAACCTCCCGGCAGCTTTGTTCTTCAGGAAAATTCTTAAAATAAGCATCCGCATGTTCCCTGAACATGCCCCGAGAGTTTCTGGTGCCCCTGGGTGAGCAGAAAGCCAACTGTTTGTTTGTTTATGGCATCGTCTCCTGCCAAGCCCAGTCCTGAACTCCTGGGTGACTCAGAGACCTCAGCAGGAGCAGCTGCTCCCTGGATGGGGCCAGATAAGCCTCCTCGAGGAGGGGAGGGCTAGGGCAATTCCTGGTAATCAGGTGGAGCTGACCCCCACCCCCAGAACCCCCCACTCCATATGGAGTTGTAGATGGTGGCAGATCACACAGGGCTAGAAAGAAGAATCCCTCCACCCCCACCACCCCCGCAACTGTCCTGCAAGGCCAGTTATCAGCTCGTCCAACACTCTGACAAAGAAACGGGGAAAACCTCCACACCACTGGAAATAACCCCCCTCCCGGGCAGGAGACAGCAGGGCTCTGAACACACGCTCAGCTGCCACCGGGGCCACCACCCAGCCCGGTCTTGGAGGGGCACCCACACCTCGCTGGTGTGTCCATCTCATGGCCACTGCGCTGCCCTCTCTGGCCTCCAACGCCCTAAACCATGGTATGTCCTGCCTATGGCTGGTCTCCAAAGCCTTATTCTTGAAGGTTCCATGAGTTGAAAATAAACAGTGTATCTTGAAACTCCAGTCAACAAAAGCCTGTTCTCATATCACTTCCCCAATCTTCCTAACTGAATACACATTCTGGGTCAGAGAAACAAAAAAAAAAAAAAAAGGTTTCTCTCTTCCTCTTTTCTTTAAGGCAACTGGCTTTGCTTTCATTCTTACTGTGACAGAATGCACTTCTTTCAGGAAGCTCACATCTCCCTGGCCCTGCCCCTGTCTCTCTCTCTCTCTCTCTCCCTCCCTCCCCCCCCCACCCCCAGCTTCCAGGGCCAAGGTCACAGCCCCAGCCCCCCACGTGAGCACGTTCTTTGGTGCAGTTGCTATAAACCTCCAGTCGCCTCCAAACTCACTCAGGGATATCGGGGCACTGGGGAAGGGGTGGGAGGTCAAGCCAAGACCCTCCTGGAATCTGCTCCCTTCATTAACTTCAGAATTCCTCGGGCCAGTGTTTTCTCAGGCCTCCTTAACAGAACATTCACCCAGGAGGGGGCTGCCATCTTCACACCCACAGGCTGCAGCTGGGAAAGGCAGGACACAGCTGGGGTAAGGGAGGGGTGAGGTCAGCACCCACTGGGCGTCCAGGAGGAGAAACTACAGCTGGGGGGTAGGGGAATACTAGCCAGGGCACCACAGGAAGGATTTGAGGTGCAGAGGTGTGTCGTCCCACTTTACAGATGAAGAACGCAAGGCTCAGCAAGGTTAGAAACCAGGGCAAGGTCACACAGCAGTGAAGCAGTAAAGCTTTAAAACCTGTTGGATTCCGCACCCAAGATGGCATCTCCCAAGGATTGCCGCTATCAATCAAGAGGGCCAAGGGCCACTAATGAAGCCCCCAGTTTCCTCGTGAGAAAAGACCGAGGGCCACGAGGGGGACCCAGGCCTGCCACTTGAGTGGACAGTGAAGCCTGAGCGTGATTCAGGGACTGAAAGTGCACCCAACACTGAAAACGCCCTAAAGTGGCCTCTCCAAATCACCGCCGAGATGACCCCCCCACCACCACTTTAAGTTGCATCATGGGTCAAAAGAACAACTGAGAGACAACAGGCCCTTGAGAGAAGTTTGCTAACTACACAGGAAAAGAACCAGCGGGCGAAGCTTTGTCTACACTTCCCTAAAAGCCCAGAGACAACACTGGCCAGAGGCTGCTTATCAAGCCTCACCTAAAGACTCCATCTTGAAACAGATTTTTTTCAGTGTTTTCGACCAAAAGGAAGTTTCTTTTTTTCCCCCAAAGTCAATGGTTTTCCTTCATTTAGATCAAGGGGCGAACTACAGCCTACGGAGCCACTGCCAGTTCTTATAAAGTTATATTGTCACTCAGCCATGCCCATTCCCTTACATATCGTCTGCGGATGCTTCCCAGGCATGCACAGAAATGACAAGTCCAGAAAGAACTGTATGATCCTCACAGCCGAAAATATTTACTAGCCAGCCCTTGATAGAAATAGTTTGCCAGCCCTTGATTTAGACACAAACAGCGCACACTCAGCATGCTGTGGTTGCGGAGAAGCCCAGAGCTAAATTTAACGTCCAATTTTAGTAATGCATTCATCCTCAATATTATGTGCCTTTATGTTCTGATCTCCTGATTCCATTCAAACATTTTATGTAAAAAATAGCTAATATTCCCTGAGTGCTTATTCTGCGTCAGGCACTGAATTAATAATCCCTCAATATGCTCTCTTATTTAATTCTCACACTAAACCCACGGGGAAGGGAATATTATCATCCCCAATTTATTGAAGAGAAATGAACAGGGGAAGGTGAGTGAATGAGTCATCAACTGTTTGCAGAGTGGGGATACTTACTGTTTCATCATTTACTGAGAGTAATAAAGGGGTTGATTAGAAAACTCGGGGTGCACAGTAAACATAAAAGCTGGCAGAGCTGAGGCAGTTGCCAGACGCCACGGAACCACGAAGCACACGGCACACGGGCCTGGGATTCTGGTTTTCAATCTGGTTCAGCAAGAGCTGCACAGTCACTGCATGGTAATCTTCTGGGGTTGGGGGGGCGGGGGGCACGGGGGCTGAGATGGCAAGGCCGACGTGAAGCAGGGTTGGGACATGGCTGAGAGACGCTGCCTCTGGTGATGTGGCAGGAGCGGCACAAGCGTAAGTAAGAGAGAGCACTCGCGCTGTAAATTTAGCCCCTGCCGGAGGGCCGTGTCTACCTGCTGCCACCTTAGTACTTTCGCAGAATACCTATGCCCTAAGCAGTACCATCCACAGGAACAGTGGCCCTGTGTGCCCATGTGGTGTTTTCCAAGTTTAATTCAAGTTAAAAACAGTATTTTTGAAAAGTCTGTTCCTCTATAGCCTGACAGTCAAAACCACTGGCCCAGCAGGAAGCTGAAGGCACAGGGACCGGAGTCACCAGCTTCTCCCTCCCCAGAGATGGGCTGGGGGTGCTCTGGTTCTCTCAGCCTTGGTTTCTCAGAAGGCCACACCCACCTCCTGTGCGGGAAGGTTAAAGGCACGTGCCCGACATTCACAGGCACCAGACGGTGCGCAGCCCCACAGCCGTTTAATGGGGAGTCCTGGTCTCCGCTCGGCCTGGAAACTGAGCTCAGCCTTTGCTCACGGTCACCCTGTGCCGGCTCCGAGGCCCTGGCAATAAGCCATCTGGGGGAATGCTGGCGCGGGCGTCTGCGGAGTGGGGGCAGTGCCGCCTCTGTGAGCCCCAGCCCAGAGACTGAGCCGTCCATCACTGCAGGGCCCGTCAGCAATGCAGGCAGGGCCTGCGCCAGTGGCAGCCTGGATAACAGGATCTCCTCCAAGCAACGAAAGTCAGACCGGTGAGCTGTGAGGGTCAGGCCGAACCTGTGCGCTCGAAGCCAGCTGCAAACCACCTGTGACCTGGAGGAGCCGCCATGTGCCCAAGAAACAGCAGCAGCTGCAGCACCCGTGGAGCCAGCAGCCAGCACGGCATCAGGACCAGACACCAGTGCCAGCGCCCGGGCCAGCAGCAGCAACAGCATCAGTAGCGCCAGCGGCATCCCTAGAACCACCGCCGGGACCAGGGCCAGCAGCACTAGCAGCGCTGCTCACCAACTACCAGGTGGGTCGCTGGGTCTAGTTGCCCGCAGCGCCCTGAATATCACCTGCCATCCAGGCGCGTGCGAAGGCGCTCCGTTACTCCAAGTGACCGACTCAGCAGAGACACCAGATGGCGTCCCTGCTGATGAGGACACCGAGGCCCAGGAGAGAGGTGATCAGCCCGAGCCACACCAGGAGGCCCAGAAGGGAGCGGCTGCCCCTCTCAGGTCCAGGCAGTGTGGCCCAGAGATGCGCAGGTCAGAGAGAACCGTGTCTAAATCCCACCCGTGTTCCCAGGCGAGCCCTCTCCGTGCTCATTTCCACAACTACGGACAGAGCAGACTGTGCCCTGACGGAGCCAACCCCACAGATGTCCAGGGGTGCAGTGGGCTGATGCCTGCCACCGGCCCCGCACGAAGTGTGGCTTAACACACGCCAGTTATTTTTCCACCTCCACTCATGGGGTGCGAGCTCGTCGAGCAGGGGGGCTCAGAGCAGTCAGAACGGCAGACAAGGAGTGCTTATTCCTCCAAGACCTCCCTGTGTCTTCTGGTGCCGAGCCCTCCAGGGAGGAGCAGGAGATAACAGGCGCCAACACAATGAGCTTGTTCCAGGGAGTAACGGATAAAGAGAGAAGAGCAGGGCTGTGGCCACACGATAGGTGAGGGACAACCGCCGCCGTGGGGGGAGCAGGAAGATGGGGTGCAGAGAGCCGGGGAAGGTGGGAACTGTCCTGGGTCTCTCCCCCACTCACTTTTCCAGCAGCGCCCCTCACCCAGGCAAGCCCAGTCATGTCTCCTAGCTTCCGGAACGAAGATGCAGTGAATAAAGGAATAAGATGCCTACTGTGCGTTTCGGCTCTGAGCAAGACACTATGTTGCCCGGCCTCGGAGCGATGCCTTTCGAGTGTGGGAGAAAGACAGGAAGCCAACCAATGACTTGATGGATGAATATCGAAGTTAGCCCACTGAGGAGCAGTGGCCAGAATCGTTGAGATGACAGAGGGACCCTGTTTCCGGAGAAGCCTCCCTGAGAAGAGTCCCTGGCTGAGCAGAACTGGGAACCCGATCAAAAGGAAGCCTCAGACCCCACCCAAGAGCCAGGTGGCCGCAGGTGACCTCAGGCCTTGGGCCACCAGCTGCTTGAGTCACCGCTGTCCTGGGGGCAGGCCCACACTGAGGCCACGCAGGCTGGTCCCAGGCCTGCTGTCCACTGCGGAGCCACAGAGGCCTTCGTCGCCAGGCCCAAGTGGGGCTGCCCCTCCCCAGCTGACCCAGGCACCGTCGCCGGCCTCCTGCTGACCCGCCGGCCGGCCTTTCCTCAGGCTCGGGGACTGTGACCCTCGGCCATCTGTCCATGCCAGCCTGCAGTGTCTGTTTCAAAGTCCAGCGCTGCCCGCCTGGCTCCGCTCAGGACTTCAAGGCCCAAACAAGCCCTCTCCTGCCCAGAAATCCAAACACCCACCAGTGACCCCTACGGGGCTGGGGGCCGGGCCGTGCTGAGGGCCAGCGCAAGAGCCTTGATTTGGGGATCCTCGACACCAACCCTGTGCAGGATGGAGTTAACTTCACCCCTACTGAAAAGAGGGGGGCCTGGGACCCAGCATCACACACGCCATGAGTCTGGGGGAGGGTCCCCCCAGGCCTCGGGCCACAGAGCTGCCTGCTTACACTCCATCCTGGGCTTCTGGACCTGAACGCCGAGCCGGGACACCGCGCCCCCACCCCGCTACGGGAAAGGCAAACCCTAGCTGAGAAGGTGATCGCTCTAGGACGGAGCGGGGTCGGGAGAGACACGACGGGGGCGCGGGTGTGCGCGCGGTTTTTAAACCCCTCGAACACATCTGGGGCCAGCATGGCGACAAGCCAGGGATCGGCAGAGAGAGGCGGTGGGCACACGGTGGCTGCCCTCGCCTCCTGAATCTCCGTGCGCTTCAGAGCTCACCCAGAACACAAAGCGGAGTTGTTTTAAATGTCTGCACCTCTCCTTAAGGTCTGGCTAGTACGGCCAGCTCCTCCCAGCTGCTGCAGCGTTTCCCTCTTTTGCGAAAAAACAAGAATTTCTGTACGGCCTGGTCAAAAAGACACCGCTCACAGTGAAATACTCCATAAATGTTTGCTGAATTAAAAAAAGGACGTCGCCCCCGTGCTGCTGCCCCTGTTCACGCTCCGCCTTCACAAGTTAACAAGGCTCAGGCGGGGGGACCTGCACGCTGCCGTCTCCGCCAGACAAGAGCCGCGAGGCTGTGTCTTGGGCGCTGACAGACACACACGGAAACCAGAACAATCAGCAAGTCACATCCTGCGACACACGTCGGCCGGGGGGACAGTGGCAGTTCCCAGGAGCAGCTTTCCAGCTCCATCTGCACCCCCAGCCCAGCCCAGACACACCTCCCAACTCCTTTGAGGGCGCCCAGCCCCACATGTACACAGGCCAGCGGGACCCACAGCCCAGGAGAGCGCTTGACTGAACAAGCAGGAGGCGTGTGCTCCCGTCAGAGACGGGCCTTACATTTCAGGGGAGCCCCTCCCGGAGGGCTGAGGGGACCCACCAGTCACTCCTGTTCCAGGCAAGTCCGAGCTCCGGTTCCCCATCTGTGGTCCTCCCAGATTCGCTCCAGGCTATAGGAATCCTCGCTGCCAGCTCCTTGAGAACCCCACAAACGTGCTGGGCGTGTTAATCCAGAGAAGGCTTCCACCAGCTTCTTCCCCAGGTGGCCAAGTATCACTGTAAATCCAGCTGCCTCTGAAAATCCTTCCAGGAGGCTCCATGGAGCTGACAGGCTCAGCCACAGGGAGGGGCAACTTTGTAATTCCTTTCTGGTCAAAAGATCAGGCCTAGGAAGAGGAAGAAAAGTGGATCTTGTTACAATCAAGGCCCAGAGCAATAGTCAGTTTTCCTTCCCTCCTTCCCTAGCGTTGACCCCGATACACTCAGGAACTCACTAGAAGTCAGTACCTGCAGCTCTGCGGAGGTGGGAGTGGTGGGGAGCGGGGAGTCTCAGGGAGTGTGGCCTCCCGCTGGCACCTAAGACCTCTTGATGGCAGAACTTTCTACTTCTTAGGGCTCCTAGACCTGCCCGGGGGGGGCAGCCAGGGCTAGGGCATGTCCACTGCAAAGCAGAGGACAGGTTTCAGAAAGTGCAGGGGCTGGCTCGGGGAGTTAGGCACAGGCGGCCTGGCCCACGGCTCCGACTCCCTTGCAAGGGTCCCACTGAGGGGCTTTCGGGTCAGCTGGTAGGAAGCAGTTCTTTGGTGGGACAGCCGCAAACCCTGGCAGGCCTCCAAGTCCGAAGCTGTGCCCTGCACCTCTTCAGGGCGTCACCTGGGGCTGTTGCTTTTTCGTCCGTTCATTCAGCCATTTCTGAGCGCCTGCTGGGGTGCAGCGCCCTCCCAGCTCCCCGGGGGCCCTTGTCTCCCTCACCCAGGCTGGGACTTAGCCAATTCTAAAGAACAAATCCGCTCGCAGGGCTGCAGGCAGCAGTCACCAGCACCCAGCAGTGACAATGGCCCCCGAGAGCCTGCTCAAAGCCGGGGTCCACCTCTGACACATTCCCCCAACCACAGTGGGACTCCTGCCTCTATTTCCTAGATGAGGAAATGGGGTGCAGGTAACAACCTGCTCACACTAGTAAGAGAAGAGCCCCAGTCTGAGCCCTGACAGTCTGGGTGAGTCCACACCCCCACTCATCTCTGAGACCAGGCTGGGAAAACCCCCAGCAGGGCCGGAGCTGAAACTTGGGGCAGCAGCTCACTGCCCAGAGTTCTCACCCGCCCCGCCCAACAAGCCTGCGCACCCCAGGCTTCTGTGAACCAATTTTAAAGATGAGACTTGATGTTTCTAAGACGTTAACCAACTCGCCCAAATTCACAGAGCTAGAAAAGTCCCAGACCAGGGCCTTCCTGGTGGCACAACGGGTCAAGTCTCAGCACTATGAAGCTAGCCACAGCCACTGCAGCACAAGTTCGATTCCCCGGCCAGGGAGCTTCCCACATGGCGCAGCAGAACTCTCCTGTCTCACCCTCTGCTCCCCTCAGCAGTGTATTTCAGTAGATCCACCTGTTCTGCTCCCCACTGTTTCTGGTGAATCCTCACATACACACACCCCCGCATCTCTGGCCTACACCCCAGCTTGTATGCATAAATAAATAAATCTTAAAAAAAAAAAAAAAGGAAAGAAAAGTCCCAGACCAGAGACTTAACGCCAGGCAGTCTGCACTCAAAGTCCATGAGTTTGACCGTCACACCAACTGCCATTACTAGCAACGATGGTTGCAATAACAAGCTTTCAGGTACCAAACGGTGTAACACAACACAAATTCATCTCCTGCCAGTTCTGGAGGTCAGAAGCCCGGACACGAGTCTCACCAAGCTACCCTCCTAGGTTGGCACGTGGTTCTGCCTTATGGAGTCTCTACAGAGAATCCAGCTTCATGCTTTTTCTAGCTTCGAGAGACGGCTCTTTGATGCCAGGGTTGATGGCCTCCTTCCTCCATCTTCAAATACAGCAGCACAGCCTCTCTCTGACCTGCTGCCACCCACACCTCTTCCTCTAACTCACTCCTCTCTCTCCCTCGCCACTTGTTAGGACCCACATAGTTTCCCTGGGCCCACCCAACAAAGGCCCCGTTCCTCAATCAAAGGCCCTGTTGACAAGGAAGTAACAGTCACAGGTTCTGCAGAGTAGGACATGGACATCCTTGGGAGACCACCGTTCTGTCTACATGGATGCTGGAGGCAGCCATTCTCTGTTTAAGGCCTTTAGGAACCAGGGATCACCCACTGTCATTATGGAAATCAAGGTACCTACCTATTGGCACCCCCAAGCACACTCACATAGGCACACACTTGCACATATACCTGCCAATTAAAAAAGCATAAAGGAAATAGCCGGGCATGCTTTCTTCCTTTAAAAAAAACCCAATGCACACTCACTGCTCCTTAGAACATCTGGGCACCCACGGTCACATCTGCAAAAGTGAAAACGACCTTGGCACCTACGAGTCACACCGAGATCACTGTTGTGAGGCCAGTGGGCCCTGGTGAGGAGGACCGTGCAGTGACAGAGTGATGCCAGGTGCTTAACACACGTTATTCCACGTGCTTCACCGCAGAGGCCCCTGTGGGAGGGACACGCGGGCCCCCCACCAAGGCTCACACTTACAGCAGAAGGGCTGGGGTCCCACCCAGGTCTGGCTCGGAGACGCACCATCGCTTAGGAGAGACAGTGTTTCCGAAAGTTAGCTTTCAGCAGTGGCCGAACAGCAACTGTTACCAGCCCTCTGGTGACTACGATAAACTGTGGGCCAGATCTTTTTTGAAAGCTGTCCCCCGTCACAGAGTGACCAAAACCAGGGACTTCCGGGAGGCAGGAAGCTCAGTGCTGCAGTGACATCCTCGCTCATTTGGCCTGAGTCTGCACCACGTGGTGCACATGCAGGCAGCTCAGCTCACCACCAGCTGCGGGTAGAGGGCAAGCTCCAAGAGAGCTGCCCAGGAAGGACCCCAACTTCCACGTGTACACTCTCCCCAGCTGCTCAGGGGCCTTGGAACCCAGCTGGCACCCAGCCTATTAAAGGTGGAAATAAACAGAAATTTTCACCAATGCCCACTGCAGGAGAGTCTGGAGTTTGAGTTTACTAATTACCTATGAAGATAAAACCATGCACTTAGAGCAACAAAAAGACATTCATAGTGCCCATGCTGCAGCGAAAAATCAGCAAATAACAAAAGCCACGCAAGAAAATATAACCCACGACCAAGAGAAATACACTTCATAGAGACCACTGCTGTCTCCAAGGTGATGCAGTTGCTGGAATCGCCCGCTGCTCCCCTCAGCACTGTTTCAGTAGATCCGCCTGTTCTGCTGAATCCTCTCACCCCCTGCACCTCTGGCCCACATCCCAGTTCTTGTATACGTAAATAAATTAATCTTTAAAAAAATTACATACAGTTCTAGGTCAAGCTGCCAGATTGACTGCTTATGTTCCTCTGGGGCAGTGTGTGTGCCCCTCAGTTTCTTAACCTGCAAAATGGGGGGAATCACATCGATGGGCTTTGTGGACCAGCTCCCAGGCTGGCGGGCAACAGTGGCCTGGGGCACCTCACACACTGCCAGGCAGTCAGCCAGCATCTCACATGTCAAGTGAAGAGGCCCCCCACCACCCGACGCGGCCTAGGGCTGCACCCTCTGAGCCGCCCCACTTCCACCAGGTCCTCCTGCAGCCACCGAGCGCGCCAGTGGGGAAGCAACCCCAAAGGCCCCCAGCACCAAAGTCAGGCTTCCCTCCGTGGGGGCAGGGAGGAAGGGTGGTCCCTGGCAGCAGCACAGGGCGGGACTGGCCCCCGCTCATGCAGCCAGGAGAACGAGGGGCACCGCCTGTTAAATATTTATGGAGGCCCACAGGCAAGTCCCAGGCCAGGTTTGTTTTGCTGGGCTGGGGACATTACGGCTCCGTCACCCGGGGAAGAATTACTGCATGGTCTGCTGGGCATAACTGCCGCCGGGCGGTGGTCCCTGACCAAGGGCAAGGCCGCCCGCCACGGGCTCCATGGCAAGAATGCAGGACGCGGGCACGGGCACCCTGACTCCCAGCCGCACCCCGGGGCGGCGCTCCTCTCTCAGGGAACCGTCACAGCCCCTGCTTTGGGCCTTTTCGGGCCATTTGCTTTCTGTAACCGACTGGCCAAAATCAAAAAGATAAATCACACCCAGGACTGGATTTGACAGGGCCTCGGGCCCTCCTACCTCGGGTGGACAGACATCCTGAGTTTGGGAAACTGCTGGGCCACGAGAGCCAGACTTCCGCCAACCCCAGGCCCCGACGTGCCATGGCTGGGCACGGCCGGCTCGCGAATCCGGGCCACTCTCACCCAGAGACGTGGCTGCGGGTGTCCAGCAGGCTCGCCCCATCACCAGACGTGGGCACCCCTCCAGCGCCGTCCGCATCGCACACGCAGAGGACTGGGGGGCGAGGAGAGTGGGAGACACCCGCAGGCGCACAGGGATGGACGGGGTGGTGAGCGCAAGTCAGCGCGAGGCAGACCCGGGGTGTGTGATGGGCATGAAACTCGCGGACGGGGAGAAGGGGCAGCTGGTGATGGGGGTCAGCAGGGCTTCTGAAATACTCTTCACACATCGGACACTGGGTGCCACCCCACACAGGACTGGACTGAGTGAGTCTATGGACTTCACAGGGCTGTGCGCCTCTTGAATGCACCAAAGACGTGTTTCTTAGTTTCTCCCGTGACAGCATGTTTGCTGGAGTACGGGAGAAGCAGGCACGCCCCTCAAGGCTGGGGAGCCCACAGCTCCAGGTCTCCCTTATCCTGTGCACTGTCATGCCCTGCTGCTTCCAGCTGGCCCTGCCCGGGGGACGCTGGGGAAAGGGAGCAAGGCACACACGGGGGACGCCTCGGCCCCACAGAAACGATCGTCTTCTCTGGACTGGGTCTCTGACTCTCAGGCTGTCAGGTCAGGCCCAAATATGCCATCGCCTTCCTCTCTTTCCAACCAGATAATTCTACCTGTGGACCTCCTCTGTCATGGAACATTGCTGGAAGAGGGGCCTCCCAGGTGGCACAATGGTTTGAGTCGCAGCACTGTGAATCTATCTGCAGCCACTGCAGCACGAGTTCGATCCCCGGCCAGGGAGTTCCCACATGGCGCAGCAGACTCCTCCTGCCTCCCCGCTGTTCCCCTCAGCAGTGTGTTTCAGTCGATCCACCTGTTCTGCTCCCCACCCTGTCTCTGGTGAATCCTCTCACCATCCCCGCACCTCTGGCCTCCACCCCAGCTTGTATGCATAAATAAATATTTAAAAATCAAACAAACAAACAAAAAAACCTCTGCTGGAAGAAAAGATTACCAAACAGGAGGCTGCCTCGATTTCCTACCCAACTCCCCGACAGCCTCTTTCTACATCAGGGGGATGCTCCTTTAGCTGGGAGATGGGAGGCGGCCCGGGCCGGGCGGTTGAAGGGGCACGAGGCACAGGAAGTGGACGCCAGCTCCGGGGCGCTGGCAGCGGTGCTGGAGAGCAGCAGTTTGTGGGGAGGCCAGCATGTCCCCAGCGTGGGCACGGCCACACGGCGCTCCTCCTCGGCGTCCAGGCCTTCTCGATTCCGTCCGTGTATGTGTTCTCTTTCCCTCTTACAGCAGCCATCAGTCATGCAGCTAATTTTAGCTCCAGCGAGTCAGCAGATGGGACTTCGAGGCCTCTGCAGCCAGGCACGGGGCGGCAGCACAGCCAGGGCTGGGGGCGGCTCTCTGGGGGGCGGCACCATCTGGGGCTCCACCTCGGCTCGCTTCACCTGCTCTTCCTCTCGGCCTGGCGAGGTCAGGCTTCCCCACCAGGGATGCCACAGAGCAGACCTCCACCTTCTCATGCTCCCCGGCTGAGCTGACAGGACACTCGCCCAGCCGGAGGGCAAGTCCGGAGATGCGCTGCCCAGGGAAGCAGGCGCTGTCCTGCTGCCGGCAGGCCGTTTGCTGCTGGACTCCAGTCTCCCCGACCCGGGCTGGATGCCACAGTCGCTTTGGAATTCCCACGTTTTCCAGCACAGGCTCCCACTGCACTCAGTCCCCATTTGGGGGACAGGGGTGACATGGGGTTGGGGCTCAAATAAACCAGGGTGTGAATCGCAAGGCTGTACCCCATCGCCAGTTGCAGGTACCTCCCTAAGCTCTTTGAAAGTATTTCCTCACCTTTAATAAAAACAAGATATGAAAATGCACAGCCGCTGGGGCTGGTGGAGATGAAGCATGGCCTGCCCACGCTGGGCAGTCAGCATCACCCTTGACAGCAGCCAGGATTAGGCTGTGGGCGATGTCACCCCAACCTGGCCCGCCCACTTCACTAATGGGAACCGCAGACCCAGCCTTTCTAGCTCCAGTGCCTGCACCCACATTGCACAGCACAGCCCTGCTTACAGCTTGCAAGGCACAGCAACTAGCACCCCTCTTTAAAAACGGGGACATTTGGATCCGGCCAGGCTGCAAAAGTCCCAAGGAGCTCTAACGGTGCCCAGTAAATGCTAGCTGCGATGGTGAGTGGGTGACTCATAGCTCCACATTCAGTGCTGTGCTACTAACTTAGCCAGAAATCGCGTCAATCAAGAAAGACGGCCCCATGGAAAACAGTGGGAGGTTTCTCAAAACATTAAAAATAGATCTGCCATAGGATCCAGCAAGCCGTCTCCTAGGTTTCTGTCCCAAGAATACAAATACACGAGTCCGAAGGGAAGCGTGCAGGCCCGTGTTCACCGCAGTGCTGCTCACAACAGCCGAGATGGAAAGGGCCAGAGCCCAAGGCCAGAGGAGCGGAGTGGGAAGCGGAGGCCATACACACGATGGAACCCAGCGAAGCCATTAAGAAAAATTTAAATCTTGCCATTTCCGACAACATGGACGGGCCTTGAGGGATTCCGCCGAGTGAAATAAGTCAGCAAGAGAAGGACAAACACTGGATGAAGTCGCTCCTGTGTGTAATGTGAGGAGACCAAAAGGGCCAGAAAGGAACAAACCCTAGAATGTGACTGCAGAACTGAGGCCACAGGGTGAGGAGGAGTAAGGGGAGGCCAATCAGGCCCCGGTGGAGAACGCTGGGTGCTCGGGTGGTGGGGGTGGTGAGGTAACACATCCGAAGAGGCGAGAACGTGCACCCCTAAAACAGACAGTGTCGGCAACCAACGTTACCACAATCAAAAAGTAAATCCGGGCCTCCCCGGTGGCGCAGAGGTTAGGCGCTGCGCTGTGGAGCTGTCGGCAGCAGTGACACGAGTTCGACGCCCGGCCAGGGAGAATCCCACATGGTGCAGCAGACCTCTCCTGCCTCGCCCGCTGCTCCCCTCAGCAGTGTATTTCTGATCTGCCTGTTCTGCTCCCCGCTCTGTCTCTGGTGAACCCTCTCACTGCCCCACGCCTCTAGCCTGTACCCCAGCTTGAATAAATAAACCTTAAAAAAATAAAAATTTTTAAAAAAAAGTAAATCAATCCAATCAAAAAATTAAATTAAATTAAATTAAAAGGGATGTTCAGGGGAAACTTAAGAGCCCATGATGCACTTCTCCAGGCAGCTGCCTGTCTGAGTGACAAGTGGCGGCGTCCCCCACAGGAGCGGGCTGCATGCTGGGGGCGGAGAGCGGTCTCCCCCACCAGCTGCCCCTGAGCACCTCTCCCGCCCGCGCCCGGCGGAAGGCGGGCCTTCTCACTCGATGCCCACTCACCCGCCAGAGCGAGGCTGGACAGTGAGGGACACGCCAGCTCCATCTACACACACCTCAAGTGTTTCCCTCACTTGACCACAGGAGAGGGAACGGCGGTGGCAATTTTAAGGACTGAAAGAGAGGCAGACAGAGGGGAGGGGAGTCGGGGGACCGCAGAGGGTGGCGTGTCAGCCACAACCAGCTTTACAGACAGGCCAGGGAGAGGATTTCAGCGCCGAGCTCCCCACGCAGCCGGACATCAGAGCTTCAGCTGTCTGAATCCCCACCTGTTAGAGCTGCAGAACTGGCACCTGTATAGGCGCTGCCTGGCAGAGCTGGGGGACTGGCCTGTCAAAGGCCCTCACACGGTAGGTCCTCCATGAAAGAAAACCTGCCCTTGAGTCAGCTCCCCTCCACCCGCCTGGCCTGGACAGTCTGAAGGTGATTAAGATACTGAAGCAAGCCGAGAAAAGTCATCGACACTTGCCTTCTACAAATCACAAACCTTCACAGTTTGGATTTTTTTTTTTTTTTTTTAGTTCCTTCTGTTTGCCTTTGTCCACAAAATCCCTCAGGGAAAGGTCAGGAAAGACCCAGATGTCAAGTCAGCTCCCCAAGGACAAAGGGTACAAAATGCCACGGAACTGAGCCATCGACCAAGGACTCAGGGCACAGTTCCCTAGGGAACAGCCCTTGACAGCTCGCGGTCCCCAAATTCTAGGGTGTCCAGATTCTCCAAGAAAGGAACCCGAAAGGAGACCCCAAGATCATCCAGGGGTGCCTGCTGCAAAGGGCTTGAAACCTCATTGAAGATGCAGGGCTGTGAGCACCAGCCCATTTCAGGACCTGGGGTGCACCCCAGGGGGTTGAGGACCCTGAGCCGTGTGTAAGTGGGAAGGAGGCCAGATGCTCAGGGGCAAGAGGAAGACAGGAAACAGCAGTTACTGATTACCAGTCACAGAAAGGCCCTTTGTAATTCCCCCATTTAATCCCCAGGAATGCACACGACCCCAGAGATAGGGCTCAGATCCCCAAATTCCAGATGGCAGCGAGGGAAGGGTGGGCTTCAGGACTGAAGTCAGCAGCCAGCAAGGGACAGGTGTGAACCCAGACCCAGCCTAAGGCAGGTCTCCTCTGCCCCGTTACCACACCAAACCCCGGCCTCGCTTTACGACTTGGGGCACCTCCTAAGCCCCCTGAACAGAAGTGGGGGGCAGAGTTGGCTTCCTCAGCTGGTTTCCTCAAGCCGGGAGCGCTCCACACACCAGCCTGCTGCACCTGCCCTTTCCCACATCCCATAATCACACCTTTGTTCCAAGTCCTCTTCAAGACCTGGATTAGCTGAGCTTCCGGGCCGGTCACGCTGGTGACTTAGGAATGCACTTCTGACTTTCACAGAAACAGGCTTCACTTCAAGTCACACGGGCACATTTCACTAAGTAAACTTGGGCCTCGGTCGCCCTTCCCACCGGACACTGGGCAAATGCGGAGAGGGCAGGAGGGAGTGGGGACACGAAAGCCTCCAGGAAGCCAGCCCTGCAGTACTGGCCCCCAAAGGCTCCCTGAAATGTCTGAAACCCCCAGCAGGTGAGGAGAGAGGCTGCGCTTGCACTCGCCCCTCTCTCTGCCTGTGGCCCCACCCAGAGGACAACCCCACTCATGTCCCATTCCCTCTGCTTTGAGGGCCCAGGAGACAGGGGTATGAGCCACACTGCCATGATCTCAGGGAAGAAAAAGAAATTTCAATGAAGACATCAAAAGCATTTATATAAAAGTAGCAGAAATTCAAACTCACTGTATTAAAAACATGTCAGAAGAGCAGTATAGAAATGAAGCCAGGCCAGGGCACTGCACCCCCAGAGCTCACTGGGGGCGTGGCGGTAGACAGCATTCACGAAGGCACTGCACACAAGTGTGTGCCAATGCAGGGATGCATGCACTCGTGTGTACACGCTGCACACGTGCATGCAAACACATGCACTGCCATCTGCATGTCACTCCATAATTACCAACACCTGCACCTGCGAGCCGCAGTAGCGGATCTCAGAGGCGTCTCTGGCCCACTCTCCTGAGTGTGCATGAGAATCGCCCAGGGCCAATTTACAGTGGGGTCCCCAGGCCACCCCTCAGCAGTCTCGGGGTCACAGGCGTGCTGAGAGCTCACGGGAGACGCTGCTTCTGGAGGAACACTCCCTTTCTGGAGGAGCCTGTGAGATCAGCTGCTCCTGCTGTCCCTCCAGCTGGCCAGCCCTCCGAGAACTTGCAAAGTCCTTTCCCTCCTCTGAGGTGCACAGTGACCCCCAGCTGAGGGCCTCCCCCCCACCACGCCCCAGCACTCCCAGCTGCACGCAGCCCCACGCTGATTTTAAGTCCCAAGCCTGTCCCCTCCTCTGGCCCACGTGCTCCGGCACAGGGACGTCAGGAACTGGATGTTCCACAGGCGCACAGGATCTGTCCTGTCCGTGGTAAGGCCAGGAGCGGACATTCTGAGGACTATACCATCCTGAAATTCTGTGAGTCCCCCAGTGTCCCAGTGGGTACCTGGAGCCCGGAGGGTACCAACCCTATATAAACTAGGTATTTTCCTATGTGTACCTATCTAAGACAAAGTTTCATTTATCAGTTAAGCACAACATGATGTTAACAGCAATACCTGATGATAAAATACAGCCATTATAACAATATACCATAACAAAAGCTGCACGATCTTTTTCTGCCTCCCCCTCTCATTCTCTCAAAATGCCTTATTAAGTAATATTGTCAGACCTCAGTTGACCAAGAGTCCCAAAAACCACGGGTGAGGGGAGATTGCTGTACTGCAGCTTCTTGGTTCAATTCACGTCCACATTGACTATTCATCCACTGGGCATTTACCGCAAGTTTACTGTGTGTTAGTAGTCACTGTGCATGCCAGAATGGTAGAGACTGTTTCTAAGGTAAGATGGCAGGAAGATTCCAAAGGAAACCTGGACAATGCTGAATCTAGGATCCGCCAAGGGAGTGGAGCAGAGAGGCACAAAGATCACGGGGTCGCAGCAGCCCATCTGCGCCAGCCTCCATCTCTCACTAGTATCGGGAGGTTTACTCAGCATTTCAAAGCTTCACCCTCTTCCTCAGATATTACCAACTGCCCTCACTTACTTCATAGGGCTGCTGGAGGGAAAAAGGAGATAAACCACCCAATGGGCACAAAAGGTCCCTAATACAGAGAAAGTGCTCAATAAATACCGCCCATCATCACCACCCGACCCTCCCCCCACAGCTCAATACACGAAAGCAATGACGACAATCATTTAGCGGCCAAGAATGCACCTGAATATCCCCTGTGCTTCCAGAAATTAAAAGGAACCTCCTTTTTACTCATTTTCAAATTAGTTAAGGATGAGAAGGTGCCACCCTTTGCTTAATTCAAGGTGCCTACTACACTTGGTGCTTCTTGAGTCAGTCAATAAGCTGAAAGGAAACAGAGTGTGTGTCATAGGCATCTTCAAGGGTCTCCAGGGTCTGAACCTATCCAGACTTTCTAGAACATTCTAGAGCCTTCAGGAGGACATACCTGAAACCAGACACAGGCCAGGTGTCCTGACACCACAGACACTCCAGGCTAGATGTCTGCTGTTCGATGTCCTCACTGAACCCAGGCAGGAAAGCAAAGCTGGCACTCACCAACAGGCAGCAGTAGGCGGGCTAGCCAAAAGGCACCTCTGCCATGTGGCTAGCACCACACCACAGAATGGTGAGAGCTCCTCCAATCACTTGCTTTCACACGTCTCGACTCCTCAGAGCGTGAGAAGCAAGGGAAAAGACATCTTGAACCCACAGAGCTCCAGTGACAGACCGACCTCTCTGCAGCTCTCCTGAGGCCCTCCAAGGTGGCGGGCTTCTCCCTCAGGTGAGAACTTCACAAATTGAAGAGGTCAAGCTAGGAGTCCCTGCCAGGTTTTCTGATGCCTTCCATGAAGGTTTCCTGACAAAGGTCAGGGCTGACATCAGACAGAAAGGTCACTTCCTACTTTTTACATTTCTCCCATGGAGGGACCTGTTATTCAACGAGCATACACTTTTCATACACTGACGGCGGAATTTCCAGAATCAGCTCATGGTGCTAGAACTCGAAGATGCTCTCTGGGTCCAGAGCAGGCCCAAAAGCACCAACGGGTCGATCGTGTCCTTGCAGGACACGTGTCTCCCACACACAGGGGCAGCACGCTCCCCTTGATTCTGCCCTCCAGGGGTGTTAAGTTTCTTCCTCGAGGTCCCAGAGCTAGCAAGTGGGAGGAAGAGGTTCCTCTAGCTGAGAAGATGGTTGTAGATGTTTCAAGAGCACCCGGAACTTGGGCCCAGGCATACAGAAAGAAATGACCAGTTTCACGGGGTAATTCATCTTTCCCTCAACCAACAAATATTTGCTGAGCGCCCGTCCCTGAAGGAGGGAGAGCCGCTCCTTCTGCCACCCACCTTCTCCCCTGCAGGGGGGTCTGGCTGGCTTAGGGACCCTTCCTGTCCTCTTGTAACCGGGTGGTCCCCAGGTAAAGGGGAGGTTCCAAGTTCCCTGCCCCAGCCAAGGGAGGGTGGAGCTGAGCAGGGAGGAGGGAAGCTGGAGAGGAGACAGGGAAGGAGGGAGCAGGATGGAGAGCGAGGAGGAGACCTGAGGAGGCCCAAGGAGCAGAGACGCGTGAAGAAGCTGCGCTGGCTTCTTGGTCCTGGACTGGCTGACACAGACGTGAGATCGTGGGGAGGTGACAATGGCTGCTTTGATCTTGATTTTGATCTTTTTCTTTTCCTCCCAGACTTATCTGGCTGTTTCTGACCCTTTTCCATGGGTCCCCACCGGAAGGTGCCTTAGACTCGTGGCAGGATTTCGGGCCTTGCTTTAGGCCAATCCCGTTTGGGTGGACTTTTACCCACGAGGGGATGGGTAACTTTGGGGGCTTGCTTTGGAAACTATATTCTTTGTCTTTTCTGTATAGTACACTAATTGGATTAAAGTTTCTTCCTACTAAAGGTCTTACGTGTTTTGTCTTGATGCGGCGGATGGCAGAACCTATTTAGAGCAGGCAGGTTTGGGGGTTCTGGGGTGCCCCTCTCCCTGTCCTGCTACACTCTTCCAGCCTCTGGTGGCCCCGTCAATGCCTACCTCCACCCCGGTGGTCACAGGGCCTTTCGCTGGGTCTCCACACAGACGTCTTCCCCGAGTCTGTGCCTGTGTTCTCTCCCCTTAGGGACACTGGACATCGGATTTAGGGTCACCCTAGTCCAACATGACACACCTGGGCTAATTACATCTGAAAAGGCCCTAGGTCCAGAGACGCCCAGGGTCTGCGGTTCTGGCAGACAGAAATGTGAAGGGGTGACATGCAACCAAGAGGGCCATCCATCTTGGCCTCCCACCGCAAATCAGCTGTGACGAACACTGTCAGACTTCTGGGTTATAATTTGCAACAGTACAAACACCCGGATCCTCGAACTCTCAAGAACACAGGAGGGACAAAAAACTCATGGAAACTGGTGGACACTGTCCAAGATCTCTGTTCCTCTGTCGATGTTTATCTACATGACAAAGCTTAATACAAAATAATGAGACTTAAATAATTAATATCTGACAGTATTAGCATCATATCGCTATTCATAATGAAGAATAATCAGGACCGCTTCATGATTTGCTAATGACCACTTAAATAATTCATCTCAGTCTCAATGCACAACTTGCACACTTGTTGGCTCCGGCCACTCTCCTGTCTGCTCTCCAGACTGTCCTCAGCCACTACCCTGAGATGCTGGCCACTAACGTCCCTCCCCCAGAGGAAGCCCCCACAGAGCATGTACTGAGGACACAGGCATGGTCGCAGCTGGAGGCTAGGAAATGTTAGGTCATTTTAGATATGACTTCACAAAATTTAAGTTCAAGAAATCTTTTTTTTTAAGGTTAATTTATTTAAGCTGGGGCACAGGCCACAGGCATAGGGCGGTGAAAAGGTTCACCAAAGACAGAATGCGGAGCAGAACAGGCAGATCAGAAATACACTGCTGAGGGGAGCAGCAGGCGAGGCAGGAGAGGTCTGCTGCACCATGTGGGAATCAGCTCCACAGCGCAGCGCTTAACCGCTGCACCACCAGGGAGGCCCAAGATCAAGAAATCTTCAGTATAAGATTTAAATTTAAACTTTAAAGTTTAGTGAACTTTCTCAAGCAAAGCCATGTCACTAAAAAGATAAGTATGCAAAGAAAGAGGGGGACAGGGATGCACAGGTTTACCTGCAGGATCATTTTTTAAAAGCTACAGATCCAGGGACACTGGTAGCCTAGGGGTTGTCTCAGCACTATCACCACTACGGACTGAGTTCGATCCCTGGCCAGGGGAGCTTCCCACATGGCGCGGCAGACCTCCCGTCTCACCCGCTGTTCCCCTCAGTAGTGTACTTCACTCCATCTGCCTGGTCTGCTCCCAACTCTGTCTCTGGTGAATCCTCTCACCACCCCCACAACTCTGGCCTACACCCCAGTTCTTCTACTAAGTAAATCAATAAATCTTAAAAAAAAATTAATTACAGATCGAAAAAGCAGGAAATTGGACAAATCACCTGTGATACTTTCATACAATTAGATGCTGGCTAGAAAGTCACCAAAGGATGCCCCAAGTCCTGGGAATACTCAGGGTTTCACTTCTGGATGGTGGAACTAACATGGTTAGTTAGCACCTCAGCCCCGGCCCTGAGCCCCCTCAGCCCGCAACGGGCTCCACAGGAAGTGCCTGTAGTCAGGCGGGTCGGCCCCACGCTATATGGGATTCATCAGACTGAGTTAATATTTGCAAAGGACTCAGAACAGCTGCCTAGTTCATAATTAGCGCTATATAGTTCTTTGTTAAACAAAATATTTATTTTACACTAAGGAAAAAAAAAAAACAAATTACAGTCAAAATCAAGAAGAAAAGTATTGGTGGATGAGACCACAAGGCTCCCCAGGAGCGCAAGCAGAATACTGAGGGGCTAAGTGGCTAGCATTTCCCTTTGGCCTGCCCCATGGGTGGCTCTTCTCATCCCTGGGGGGGCAGCTTAGCTTCACCAGCAAAGAGAACCCTGTAATTTTATTATGGGGTGCAGGGTGGAAGCCCTAGGGTCTCTGGCAATTTACATTTATAGAGGTACCCCCTAAGGGGTGGTGACAGAGAAGAGCTTCCCAGGCCCCTTTCTACACCTCCTCTTCCTGGCTAGTCCCTACCTGCCCCCCAGAACATCTGCATGAAAATGAGGCTGGGCGGCCTCCAAGGGCATCATTACTTTGCCAAAGGCCAGCCTGGGGCCTTCCAGGAAAAGGTGGCTGGCTGCAGGACCAGCAGAGAAGTCGGCACACCCTCCGGTGCCTTGCCTGGCCGGCCGCAGCTTCTGCACAGAGCTCCTCGTTACTCCAGCCCCGTGCGCTTGCCTGCCTACCGGGGTACAGCTGAGGAATGTGTGGGTCAAGATCGGAGACGTTGCTCCCCCCGTCAAATTCCTCACCTCCCACGCCTCTAGATGGAGGAGTGCAGGGGGTGTTCCCAGAAGCAGAGCTGAAAGGGGTTTGCGTGGAAAAGGGCTGCCAGGCAGCACAGTCTCCATCCCTCTCCCCCAAAACCTCCCCAACCACTTGACCTTGGCTTAGGCCAAGCACAAGCCCAGGCGGCATCCCCAGCCATGCCTCTTGTTCTGGCTGACGGAGCCCCAGGAGCAGCTTTGGAGCAGGACTGAAGAGGGCATCTGAGGCCGCTGGGCCAGGGTATGGCACAAATTCCCTGGTGGGGCCTCACCTTTCCGGTGAGCAGCCCACACCCCGCCCAGGCACCTGTCAGGCCCAGCCGATGACACAGAGGGGCAGATCTGACTTGAGACCTTCAATGCTCTACTGTGACTCCAAGTCTTACCCACACACCCTCAAGCATGCTCAGGCACACAGCCCCTCACAGACACCATTACCTTCTGGAATGGCCCCGGGCCTGTGGCAGAAGATGAGCCTCAAGGCGCCACGATGGGGCGTCACACCTGCTGAGAAGGCCCAGGGCTCACCTATTTGAGCCTGAGTTTCCTGATCTGTAATAGCACAGGTGTCTGTCTACACAGCAGGGTTTCTCAGCACCCATCTCCTCCATACAACTTGCATCCGTTGCAAAGAACAAAGCTACCGCCTCCGCTGTGGCTTCCCACATTGCTCCCCTGCAGCCCCCACCCCACAATGGCAGGCCCTTGTCTCCATGTCCCACCACCCCAGGCTCCCCAACTCCGGTAACATTTTTTTTCCCAAAACTTTATTTATTTCTGCACATAAGCTGGGGTACAGGCCAGAGGCGTTGGGCGGCGAGAGGGTTCACCAGAGACAGAGTGGGGAGCAGAACAGGCAGATCGACGGAAACATACTGCTGAGGGGAGCAGCGGGCGAGGAAGGAGAGGTCTGCTGCGCCATGTGGGAATCTGCCCAGCCGGGCATCGAACTCACGTCTCTGCTGCCGACAGCTCTACAGGCAGCCCTTAACCGCTGCGCCACCAGGGAGGCCCAACTACGGTAACATTTGAACCACTCCTTTCTCTCCATTAGATGGGGCTCCTCGTCCAGGCAGACCTCCTTCATTCCCATTCTCTAGGCTCACAGGAGAGCTCCCGCAGATGCTAAGAAAGAGTGGGGAGGATGGGGACTCAGAGAAGACAGGAGTGCCCTCCTGCACTTCAAAAGCGGATCAGCCAGGACCAGGTCCTGGGCAGGGAAGCCCCTGACTCCAGGTCAGGCCCAATCCCCTCCAGCCACCTCCCAACGGTGCCTGGTTGCCCATTCCTATGGAGCGGAGCAGGGCAGGAAAGAGGACACGGGTGGAGCAAAAGCCACAGTCCTGCCCAGGCGGCTCAGGAAGATCCTTCCGGCAGGCTCTGGGGCACTGGCCAGGAAGATGGAGAAGGGGGTGTGGGCCCTGTGCTGGGCAGAGGCAGCCAGGGGAACGTGTCACTCCGGGCTCCAGCACACGCCCCAGAGGCTGCCCAGATGCTTCAAGAAAGAGCAAAGTCCAGCAAACCAGTGATTGAAACTCGGGGAGGGGGGGGCTCCAGTACAGGGGCCTCACTCCCAGCCTTCCCAGGCCGGGAGTCCACGGCTGGGTGGCCAGTGGGAGAGGTGAGGGGCATGACACCGCCTCAAGACCTGCTAGTGCTACAGGGCAGAGAGAGGGGAACCCCAGAACCCCCAAACTTGCCCGTTCTAAATAGGTTCTCCCTCTTACATTAGCACAGGGATCTCAGGGTTACTCAAGCCATCCCTGAGGCTCACCAGGCCAGTCTTGGGGTGGCCCCCATCATCCACGACCACACCCAAATAAGGAGTCACCTGGCAAGCCCACCCCCAGAGGACAGGTCCCTCTGCCAGGCTCTGAGAGCCTGACCCTCACTCCCCGAGAGGCAGGTCACTAAGCGTGGCCAGCAGGCACACTGTCCACTGTGTTTCCGGGGGCTGCCGGAACCGGCCCCCACAAGCTTGGGGCCTCAGGTGTGCACAAACTCATCACCTGACCGCTCTGGGGATACGGAGTCCAAACCAGGTCTCCCGGAGGCTCAGCAGGACCGACCATGGGTACCAGGGATCAGCAAGTGGGTAGTGGGGGGAGGGGCGGGGGCGTTTACATCATTCTGCCGACCAAACCCACAGTTACCCCCGGACTGCTGCTCGGGCCTGCAAAGCTCCCAGGAGAACCCCCCAGAACCCCCCACTTGGTACCTTCCACCTCCTCACTATAAAGCCTGGCCCCCCACCTGGAGCCCCCCTGGTGGCTCCATCTGGGGATGTCACCCCCGCTCGTGTCCACTTCACAGCTGAGGGAGGGGTCAGCACGTGGAGACTCTTCCTGGTGACATGGGACAGCCCCCATGAGTTGCCACCCGCTCTGCTGAGAACTGCCCAGTGGTAGAAATTTCCTGCCAGATTCAACATGGATCAACTCTGAAAGTAAGGGGGGAAGGAAGGAAAGGGAACCCGCATCCAGGGCCAGGTGCCAGCAGGCCTCCAGCCGCTGACCTGACCGTGCACCAGCCCTGCCTGGAGGCTAGTTAGTGCCTCAGCACAGGAGCCTAGGGCTACAAGAGATTTGGGGGCGGGGTGCCCCAACTCCCAACCAGGAGACTGGCAAGGAGCCAGGCAGCCTCCCTTGCTCCCCACCCTTGCTGCCCACCCAGAAGCCAAGCACCCCAAGCCGCGGTGAAGTTCCCTGCCCACTGTGTGGCCGCTCGCTCGCAACCCCCACCCCTGCGCAAATCCGCACCCGCCTGCCGGGGGCCCTCCTGCCCACAGGAACTAGCTTCTCAGTGCTTTCCTGCTGCAGTTCTCTAAGGTGGCTCCTCAGCAGGCCAGGGAAGTCATGTGGGGCAGGGGCCGGGCGCAGCCAAGCAGAGGGCACAGCTGGCTGCCACTGGGCGCTCAGCAGGAAGCCAGTCCCGACCTTTCCCCCAGATCGCACTCTATCACTGAGCCAAAGTAACCTGGAATGACCACTGCCAGTGGGGGCTGGGGACAAGACTCTGACGCCTGCCAACCCTGCTCTGCTCACAAGACGCCGGTGCAATGGCCCAGGGAGTCCAACTCAAACGTGGGCTCACAAAGGCTGCTCAAGTCCGGATGGGCCCCATGCAAGCTGACTGGTGTCGGTTAAGTCCCCGCCACTCCGGGCACGCACTTGCAGCACACACCCGAAGCTGAGGTCACACCTGCGATGCACAAGAGACTGGGTCCCCGTCCTCAAGACTCAGCATCAGAGAAGCGGGCATTGATGCTCATGAGAATTCCAGAGTAGGCATCTGCTGTGGCTGCGGAAAAGAGATGCCAGCCCAGCCCCCACCCGGGGCCAGGCCAAGCTCCCTAAGGTCTGCATTTACACTGACACTGAAAGTTAGCAGGATTCTGTATTTGCTTATGAAGAAAGAAAGGAAGCAAGGCTAGAGAAGGGCCTGGCAAATACCATCCCTTTGGGAACATTTAAAATTGGCAGCTGCCCAGATTCATGGGGACAGGTCCTGCTTTCACTTGCAAAGCCTGATTTTGCTACCCCAATCAGATGCAGATTTGTGGCAAAATGTCCCCCCATAGAAATGGAGGTGCCCATTCTTGGAGCAGCCTGCCTGACAAAGGGTCCGGTGGAATCCTCAGATCCCTCCATCTGCAAAATTCACAAGTCAATCAGACAGATCTTACAAATCAATGAGAAAAACCTTGCTAATATCCCAAAGGAAATGACCAGTTGACAAAACACAAACAAGCAATCCACATGAAAAGCTGGTCAATCACCCCAGAAAAGGAAGGAAAGAAAACAGCCAGAACATCAGCCTGTTGGGGTGGGGGCGGGGGCAGCCTCGTGGCCCGGGCCTGCTACTGCATCCGCACTAATTGGGATGCTCCAGCTGTAGGAGCTGCCTCAGCAACTCGCTGTCTGTGAGGGGCAGCGGGTGAAATGTTCCTGGAAAGAAATCGAACAGAATGGATCACGGCTCCATAAATATGAAACTCTGCATACCTTTCCGTGGGGGCGGGGGTCCTGCCCAGAACACAACCGGACGCGCAAGGAAGGGCTGCTGTTCTACAGAAGCAGGAGCTCTGAACGCCCAGCAGTGCCCAGCTGCAGGGGACACAGAAGGCAGAGGCACAGGTGTGGCCCCGGCCGGGGCAGGGGCTCTGCGGCCGCCTAGGTGAAGCCCGGCCTTAGCTCCTCACCTGTTTTTCCAGCCCGGGGGCCCTGACTCTCCGCCTCTGCTCTCAGGGGAGGAAGGCCAGCTATGGAGCTCCATCTGGGGAAGCTGTCCCAAGAGTTCTGGAAGCTGAATGACACCAGGAAACAGTCATGATAGAAGTGAAAAGCAAAATCAAGATAGGAAACCGGGCCTCCCTGGTGGCGCAGTGCTTGAGAGCTGCGCTGTAGAGCTGTGGCCGACGCCCGGCCGGGGAGAATCCCACATGGCGCAGCCGACCTCTCCTGCCTCGCCCGCTGCTCCCCTCAGCAGTGTATTTCTGATCTGCCTGTTCTGCTCCCCACTCTGGTGAACCCTGTCACCACCCCACGCCTCTGGTCTGTACCCCAGCTGTATGTATGGATAAATAAATCTTTAAAAAAAAAAAAAAAAAAAGATAGGAAACCACCAGAAGCAGGTAGCAAGAGAGGGAAATGCTAAGCGTGGCCGCCGCCAACGTCATAAAAGGTCATCTGTATTTTTTTAAGTTTTATTAATGAGTGTGGCCAAGTTAGGGTCTCCTGGGTCCCCCCATGGGCCTGTGAAAGGGACCTGAAGGGGGAGCTCGGAGCCCACTCCTCTCGCACACCACAGAGCCCATGCTTCCTCACCTGGCCCACCACTAAGACTGGACAAAGGCAGAGACACAAGGAGCTCCGAAGGACAGCAAAGCAAGTGCCTAATTAACAGTTACCAAGAACAACGTACTATGCTGAGACCTGGGGTGACAAGGCCCCAAAGACTTGACAAACTTCCGCAGTTGAGTCTCTGGCCTGAGGCCAGCAGGCCCTGTGAGTCCTGTTAGTACATCCCGAGCCCTCAGGACCTGCATCCCTGCCTCTGCCTCCTTTCCCTGACCCCCGTGAGTGTCAAGAACCAATTGATACCCCAAGACTCAACCCAGGCAACTTTCCAGTGACATCTTCCCTGTGCACCCAAGGCGAACCCTCACTACCCTCTAGACTCTGGGGTATCCCTGTTGATTCTATTACAACACCCACGCTGCTGCGCCCCCCTTCAGAGGGATCTTGTGGACTCATCCATCTCTGCATCTCCAAGGGCGGGCACGGTGCCCAGTGTATGACGGGTAAGTGGTGATGCGCAGACGGCCGGGTGACTGAGTGGAAGGATGGCTGGGGAGGAGAGCAGCAAGGTGAAAGATGGCTGGGAGGAGGACTGGGTCAGGGGAGAGGTAGCAGTTAGAGGGAAGTGGCTGGGCAGACAGCTGAATGGCGGCTAGGTAGGATGGATGGAAGGCCGGCTAGATGAATTAGCTGGGTGAAAGGATGGATGGAGGGAAGGAAGAAGGGAGGGAGAGTAAATGAGTGGTTGAGTGGAAAGGTGGACAGTAAGATGGAGGGAGATGGACAAATGGTTAAATGAATGAGTGACTGGGTGGGAGGAAGGAAGGAAGGGGGGCTGGGTAACCAAGTGGAAGGTGGACAGCTGGCTGGGTTTAGTGAAACTTAGAATGGTTGGACAAAATGAGCACAGTATGATGGAAGGAAGCCACGCCTAGATGGGTGAAAAGACAGAAGCAAGAGAGAGACAACAGGGCCTCCCCAGTGGCGCAACGGTTAAGCGCTGCGCTGTGGAGCTATTGGCAGCGGCGACTCGAGTTCGACGCCCGGCCGGGGAGAATCCCACATGGTGCGGCAGACCTCTCCTGCCTCGCCCGCTGCTCCCCTCAGCAGTGTATTTCTGATCTGCCTGTTCTGCTCCCCGCTCTGTCTCTGTTGAACCCTCTCGCCGCCCCACGCCTCTGGCCTGTACCCCAACTTGTATGTATAAATAAAAAAAAAAAAAGAGAGAGAGAGACAACAGCGGGGTAAAATCACCAACAGATATGTGTAAGAGGACCCCAAGCAACTAACAGCTGCAGAGAGAAGGAAGGCTGAGTGACATCCCCAAAGTGATAGCCCCAAAGTTCAATCTTGATTGTGGGTCATCCAAGGTGATTTGGAACATGTTTTCTCAATGTGAAGGGCCCCCCGCAAGGAGCTCTCCAGCCCTGGGAAGTTCTTACAGAGGGAAGGAAACGGCCATGAGGTCAGGCGCCGACTGTCCCGGGCAGCGAGGGCTCGGGAGCCAGTGCCGGGTTATCAGTTCCTCTGCCACACAGTCCACCTGCCCCAGGGTCCTCCCGCAGCGCCGCAGCGCAGAGACCCTTCGCCTAAATGCTCCCACGGAGGATGCCCAGCCCCCCTGCCTTCTAAAGGCGCCTCTGGGACGTGCCCTGTTCCTGGCCCCACACCACACCCCAGCACCCACAGCTGGGAAGCAGTTCTGCAGGGAGGAGCTCTGCTCCCTGCTCCCCACAGTCCCCCCCCCAAACCTGTTCCTTTCTCTTCACCCTGCAGCCTGAGCCTTCCAGTAAGAGGCCCTACCCAGCCTTGCTCCGTTCCCAGTCCCTAGGGCACGCCAGTTCTCGTCACTGCTGGCAGCGGCGGCCCGTCACGAGGCCTGGCGTGAAAGGTGTTCACGGGTTGTATGTCACCCATCAGCTTGGCATAATTCCGGGGCCTCACCACACCCAGATAATACAGGCGTAAGGAGCGGGAGATGACACATTCAAGGAGGGAAGAGGAGTGATCTCCCCTCGGGATGAGTGACTCAGCCTCTACTTGTAGAGACAAAGAAACAGATGACAGCGGAGTGCTCCCGCATACTGGGCACCTCCTCCGTGTCGGTGCCAGGCAACCACCTGGGACCGAGGTGGCATCCGAGCCCTTTGAGAGCAAAGGGAACAGAGGCTAGGGCCGGTGAAATAAGCAGTAGGGCCGAGATCACCCCTAGATGACGCCACAGCCAGGTCTGAGTCGGTGCTGTGCCTCCAAGTTCGGCACAGCACGTGAGCTTAGGCCAGAGGAAAGGCACAAAGTTCCCAGGCCAGGCCAGCGAGGCCAGGCTCACTCAGCCCTGTGTGAAGAGTCTGCAGGCGGGGGATGGACCCCTCTGTCCCACCCTCACGGCTCTTAGGCACTGTGGCCCGAGCCGGGCGGCACTTAGCAGCTTGGGAGGAGCAGTCTGGGGCAGCAGATTCAGGCGCTGGGGCTCAATTTCCAGCTCTGCCAACGTGCGAGCAAGGTGCTCAACTTAGGTGCTGGTCCTCACTGAGAGCCGTACCCCTCCCGACAGGCTGGGGGTTCTTATTCTCTCCTCCGTTTCCTAATAAGACGAGCCCCCATACTTCACCGATCCATGCATCCGGAGGATGCACCAGGCAGGCCGGGGAGTCAGCCAGCCAAGGCAGCAAGTGAAATTATCCAAAATGAGGCAGCCACATGCAAACCCACGTAACTATGGGGGGGAAGGGTACTCAATTTTCCTCTCATTTAAAAGTCCATCCGAGACAAATCTTCTGGAGGGAAAACAAAGGAGCCGTTAAAAAAAATAAGTAAGCGGAAGCTTGAGGTCACTGAGCTTCTGGGCTGGAGTGGCTTCTAGACAGAGAAAGGATCCCGCTCCTTCTGCAGGCCAGTCAGAGTTCCAGAACCTCCCGTCCCAAACAGTCGCTCACAGAGGCTGCCCAGGAACGGGCCATCTCGAACAGAAACCCCACGTCAGCACGGGCCTTGCTGCCCATCTCCAACTGTGCATCTCCTCCAGCACCCTCATTCACCCCCACTCCGTCCACCACCCTGGCGATGAAAGCTGCAGCACACAGGGACAAGCCTAAGCCATTAGGGGATTTCCACAATGGGGTAATCAAATCCGCCCTGGGCCTTCAGCAGATTCTGCTCGCCGAACACTGGGTCTTGGTTTCTTAGACTCAGAACCTCCTTCCTCTTTTTTGCAGCATAGGCTTAACTTCCTCCCAGACAAATGGTTCATTTTGAAGGTTCATCTGAAGATAGAGCCAATTCACAAATGTTTCGGTTGCAGAAAAATGTAATTTAGATAGCCGTTCGTTCAACCGGTATTTTCAAAATGCCTGCTACGTACCAGGCAAGACAAAGGGTGGAGGAGGGGGGACACGTGAGGGAAAGGGAGGTGGTAAAGCAACAAGCTTGAAGTCAGAAAACGTGGGTCCATCCTAGGTGTGTCCCGAAGTCACAAGAGTTCCTCAGGAGAAGGACACCTCCTCTCCTGTAATAAGGCTATCGGGGAGACAGGCCAGCTGACCGCAGCATACCGGTCCCAAGTCCAAAGCCAGCGGTGGCCAGTGGCCACTGGTTATGTCAGACTAAATTGAACTCGGGGGACTCCCTGGTGGTGCAGCAGTTAAGAGCTGCGCTGTGGAGCTGTCGGCAGCGCGTGATGCGAGTTCGACACCCAGCCGGGGAGAATCCCACGTGGTGCGGCAGACCTCTCCTGCCTCGCCCGCTGCTCCCCTCAGCAGTGCATTTCTGATCTGCCTGTTCTGCTCCCCACTCTGTCTCTGGTGAGCCCTCTCGCCGCCCCGCGCCTCTGGCCTGTACCCCAGCTTGTATGTATAAATAAATAAATCTTTAAAAAAATAATAAATAAAAATAAACTGAGCTTGGCCTCTGTGAACCTTCTGTTCAAGGAGCCAAAGCGAGGGTGGACATTTGGATGAAATTATACATGTGGTTGTACACGATTTAGGGGTACAAGGTCATTCCTCTTCAGATCTACATGACCCCTCACCCACTGCCGACGCCCCCACACTTGTCCACCACATTCCACTGGGGTCCCCCCTCCTTTTGTCATCCCCCCACACACCCCTCTGATGGACTCAACTCTCCAGGTTTCCAGGTTTGGTTTTGGTTTAGTTTTGTCTGTTCCTTTGTTTTGTTGCTAAATTACAGGCGGTGCTGAAAACCAAAGTGAGCACAGTAAAAAAAAGAAGTTGACACAAGTAAAAATAGCAAAAAAAAAAAAAAGAGAAATGA